>CAJQZJ010032322.1:6568839-6606027 GCA_907164525.1 Lophiomys imhausi
AGAAAGAAAGAAAGAAAGAAAGAAAGAAAGAAAGAAAGAAAGAAAGATTTTTGAGGCAAGGTTTCTCTGTGTAGCATTGACTGTCCTGGACTTGTTTTGTAGACCAGGCTGGCCTTGAACTCAGAGATCAGACTGTCTCTGCCTCCTGAGTGCTGGGATTAAAGACATGCACTACCACACCAAGCAAGAAATGTTTAAATGTCCATCATTTTACCTAATTTTTCTTGTATTTATTGCTTTCACTAATCAGAATTAATTTATGTTTAGTTCCATTTTTGCATATTTGTCCATCCTATTACTGTCTAAAAGTACCAGAAATTCTTGATCTAAATGTCACTTTTTTGTTGTTTATTGTTGTTGTTGTTTTGAGACAGGATTTCTGGCCATCCTGGCACTCACTCTGTAGACCAGGCTGGCCTTGAACTCACAGAGACCCACCTGCCTCTGCCTCCCGAGTGCTGGGATTAAAGGCGTGCTCCACCTCTGCCTCCGGAGTGCTGGGATTAAAGGCGTGCTCCACCACTGCCCATCCTAAATGCATCTTTTAGTCAGATTCTTAGTGGGTTGTCTGGCAAAGAGAAATTACAGAAAGATTAGCAGAAAGAACAAGTAAGAGAAGCAAAATTGTAAAATAATGAAATGTAGGACAAATAAGAGTCAGAACTAAAGAGGGAAAAAAACAACAAAAATGAGGTAAAGTGGAAAAGAAAGTAGAAAAGATTCTGTAGCATCTTCAAAGGGAATGGAGAGAGAGGCTCTGTTACTGAACGGGGATCTTCCTGTTACAAACATGAAATCTGTTGAACTAGTTGACCTTTCCCCTTGGGGGAAGATATCTGCTTGCTTACCGTGGCCTCACTGGCTGCTTATTCTCTGGAAGGTTGCTCAACACCATCAGGTGGTGGATGTCACTTGCCTGGCTCTTTAGCCTCCCTGGGGAATTGTTCTTGTTTCAGCCAATATCAAATAGATTACCTGGTTCTTAAAGCTCCAGGGATCCCCTTCTTTAAGCAGTAAAGGAAAACTTTTGCTGTTCAGAAAATTATAAACTGTCTCTTAAACACCAAGTCACTGGGTGCATTTTGGAGTACCACAGAGCCTCTTGTGGCTTCATTTCATGCTCTAGAAACACAGAGCCACTCTTCCAGGCTCGCACTGCCTGCCAAAGCTGCCTTGTAATTACTATGTTGTTTTTCCTCCCTTCATTCATTTTTATCTTCTGTCTCTTCATCTTACAGTGGTTTAGGACTACATGTGTAATCATGTGTATAAAGATTTAGCAACATCAGTGTTCACTGATAAGCTGCTTCCAAAAGTGGAAAACTAGAAATAACTCTCATGTCCATAGTACACAAGACTGGTTAATAAACGGAAGCATGGTTATATGTATTACGTTATGCCACTATTCAAAAGTATGTGGTAAATGGATTTTCGGTGTCATTAGTAATACTTTTTTATTATTGGGGATTTTATGTTTTATATATTATGGATATATTATGACATAGATTTATGTATTTTAATTTTTCTACAACAAAAATATATTGCTTTTTAAAATTTTTTGTGTTTGAATGATTAGAAAATACTCCTTAACCGTTTCATTTCCAGTAAAGATTATTTTTTTAAAACACACAGCTACATGTCACAGGCTTCTTTACTTTGGAAATGAAATAAGTGCCAGGCATGCATGCTAATAAGCATTAGACCCCTCCCCTTTAGTTTTTTCTAACAGCTGGTATATAAAGGCTGGAAATCACCAACAGTGTGATTGGATCAAAAGAGGATTATGAGGGCATGCCCACCAAGGCTTTCCTGTAACTGTTTTGCACACAGCAACAAAAAATCTTGATGAAAAGCTTGAGTGATTTTTCAAAAAAAAAAAAAAAGGAGTCAGGCATGGTGTCATACTCATCCCAGGTAGAGGGAAGAGGCCATGAGTACATGATAAGCCTGGGCTACATAGCAAGATCATGTCTCAGGGAAAAAAAGAAAAATCATATGAAATGGACAAACCTTGGAGCTTGAGGCTAATCACTATAGGCGTTAACTGGTGTGTATTATCTGCATGTATATGGTATATACATGGGCCTGGGAGGAGGTTGAATCAGTAACTTCAGGCCAATCGGATGTCTTCCTCTGTCTCCACCTTTTTTTTTTTTGAGACAAAGTCTCTCACTGACTCTGACACTTACCAATTTGGCTATACTTGCTGTCCTGAAAGCTTCCAGGATCTCCCTGTGCTTGGACCATATGCATTCGGTCCTAAATATTTATTGTTTGGGGGGTTTTTTTTATTGTGTTTTTGTTGTGTTTGTTTTTATGAATATGGGTGTTTTGCCTGCATGTTTGTCTATGAACCTTAACAACTGAGCAATTTCTCCATTCCAGGTTTTGGGGATTTTTGATTTCTTTTGTTTTGTTTTTATCTCCCTATGTAGCTGTGCCTGGCCTAGAATTCACTATGTAAGCCACACTGGTCTTGAACTCACAGATGTCTGCCTGCTTCTGCCTCCCAATTGGTGGGACTAAAGGCAAGTGCTGGGATTAATGGTATGCACCACCATACCCAGCCCTTATTTTTTTAATGTGGGTTCTATGGATCTGAACTCAGGTCCCCATGCTTGTGGAACAAGCACTTTCCAACTGAGCCATCTTTCTAAATACCTGCATATTAATTTAAAGAATGTTCTAGTTTAGCCAATTTTATTTCCAAAGGAAAGCATAGAAAAGCATATCCAAGAGGATTGAAGAGATGCCTCAGAAGTTGAGAGCACTAGTTGCTTTTCCAGAGGACCCAAGTTCAATTCCCCGAATCCATATTGCAGTTCACAACCATCTGTAACTCCAGTCTCACGGGATCTGATGTCCTTTTCTGGCCTCTGCAGGCAACAGACTAGCACATGGCACAGACATACATAAATCACCCACTAATATAAAAATGAATCTTTTTTTAATGTATCCAGGTATTAATGGTTAAAAATACTTCATCTTAGAGAAATAGCAGAAATAAGAATAACTAAAGAGAAATTGTGTTTAATAAGGAAAGTGTATGCCTGACCCCTATAATTGCTTATTATTCCTCTAGAAATTACTTTCTGCTGTTTTCCGGAGAAAACTTGAGTTTCTTTTTTTATTGGAAGACCTTCAAGATGACATTCCAGAGAACATCCTCAAGGTAAGAGAGACTGAGGGCCATCTACAGTTACTCAACAAGTTCAGCTTTCAGGGCTGTGGGGGAGACAAGTCTCATAGATAATTGTCCTTTGTTTTCAGAGGAAACAATAGGCAGGCCCCTCCAAGGGGAGTTTAGACTTGGTGTCAACTTACCTGATGTTGAAGTTCTGGAAGCAGATTGCCCAGCAGCGCCAACTGTAGCACACAATCAATTGTTCTTTGCATTTCACTAGAAGAAACTCATTACTTGGGTTTAATTTAAGAATTTTTAATTGTTGATCAGTAGATGACAGAAAATGCAAGGGAGGAAAAGAACTAATATTTGATTAATTTGTCTTTCATAATAGACACAAATAGATTTTATAGCTAATCATTACAATAACCTTCTAGGGATGGATTCCAACTAAATATTCTATATGTTATAGGTCAGCATAATTGTGTATGTCAGTAATCAAGAATTTGAGGCCAGCCTGAGCTGCCTAGTGGAAATCCGTCTCTATTGAGACCCCCTAGATACAGATAATATAGATATAGTTAGATATCTAGATATAGATAGATATATTTATAGATAGAGATTTATATATAGGTGTGTATATATATCTGTAGATAGAGATAACTATATCTAAGTTATATATAGATGGATATTGATAACTATATATAAATATATGTATAATATACATGTATCAGTTGCTACCTCCCAAGTGCTGGGATTCCAGGTATGTCCCACATACCTGGCTGTTAATACATGAACTTTTAAGAAACATGTTCAAACCATAGCAGAAGGATTTTATGAAAAGATAAAAAATGGAATATACCTTGGACAGAATTCAGCTGATATGTAATGTTCTTTCAAACAACAAATTGAATTGCTTTTAGGTGTGCATAGTGCCTTGCCCACCTGGTGTATAAATGGATATTCCTTAATTTAGGTCAGCATACCTTTTGGGGAGAGTGGGGTAGGACTTGGGTGCTGGGCTAGTCACTTTTAACCTCAGTCTCATCAGGAAGATGGGAATAACTAGAGTATCTTTCTCTGGAGATTATCATAATGGTTGATTTGGTTCTTCTGTGAAGAGCCTTAAGCAGTGGCTGGCTACAGAAATGCCTCCAGAAGTGTTTGCTGGTGCTGCTGAGTATTCGAGTCACAGAAGTCAATAACCATCTTTGGGCCATTACAGTCCCTATCTTCATTCTCCATGTAGGAGCTGTTTGAAACCTTAGCAAAAGGCCCAGTGGCCAGTGTACCTGACCAAAGTCAGAGGTGGGAGAACAGGACCTCTCAGCTCAGCACTGAAGCTGTCTCCATGCTCTGGAATCTTCTGACACAAGCCTCCCAGCCAGCCCAAGCCCTTCTGGAGCTCCTACTTGAGCAGCATCGTGGCGCCAGTCTCTGTCACAGTCCTTTACAGAAATCACTGGTGGACCTCATTCAAAAAGCATTGCAGACCCTGCGGGACCCTGCCTCTCAACACCCTGGGGTAGCCAATGCTATCTGCAGAGCCCTTCAGGCTCTATGTTGCACTGTTGAGCCACCAGAGAGTGAATGGCGTGTCCTGTGTGAGGAACTGTTGAAGACCTGCAGGACTGAGGGCAGTCCCCTGCAGGAGGAACAGCTGCTTGGTTGCCTGTTGCACAAGGCTGGACGGAGTCTGCTGTCCCTCTATGGCCACACCTATGCAGAGAAAGTGGCAGAAAGGCCACCAAAAGCCACACTTTCAGGAAAAGGTATGTTTCTTTCTCTGTTTCTCCTACATTTGTAATTTCATTGTGCCCAGCCCATCTGAAGTTCTGGACTAGTATTATACTTCATTGTTGTCCAAGACAAAAGAGACTAAGCAAAAATACATAGCAAGTTTCATTGTTGTTTGTTTATTTGTTTGTTTAAATCAGAGATTGAAAAATATAACAGGAGGCCAGGCAGTAGTAGATCATGCCCTTAATTCCAGCACACAAGAAGCAGAGGCAAGAGGATCTCTGTGAGTTCGAGTCCAGCCTGGTCTACAGAGCTAGTTCCAGGACAAGTCTCAAAAAATAATAATAATAATAAATAAAATAACAGGAGCTGAAAAGAGCTTTGCAGAAGCTACTAAGAGGAATGAAGCATGTTTACGATAAAGTGTAAACAATCAGGTTTAACTTTTTATGAGAATCTACCCTTGGGCCAGAAAGATGGGAAAAGGTGCTTTCCACACTAGCCCAATGATCTGAGTTTGATCACTGTAACCCATATAAGTGGGAGGAAAGAAGAGACTCCACAACATCATTCTCTGACTCCATAATATGCACATGCGCGCACACACACACATACATCATCATCATCACAATAATAATTGATTTTTTTCAGGGTTTCTTTGTTTGTTTGGTTGGTTGGTTTGGTTTTTTGAGACAGAGTTTCTCTGTGTAGCCCTGGCTGTCATGGAACTCACTCTGTAGACCAGGCTTGCCTCAGACTCTCAGAGAACCTCCTGTGTCTGCCTCCTGAGTGCTGGGATTAAAGGTGCTCGCCACCATCATCCATTTTAAGTTAAAAATTTTAAGTAATAAATTTTAAGTAAATAAGCCGGGCGGTGGTGGCGCACGCCTTTAATCCCAGCACTTGGGAGGCAGAGGCAGGCGGATCTTTGTGAGTTCGAGGCCAGCCTGGTCTACAAAGTGAGTCCAGGACAGCCAAGGATACACAGAGAAACCCTGTCTCGAAAAAAAAAAAAAAAAAAAATTTTTAAGTAAATAAGTATAAGTGCCTAGTTTCACATTGGTTGATTTTCAGGATGAGCTATAGCATGAGAAAAAGGAGCTTGTCATTTCCTAGTAACCCTTCTAATGTGATGTTCAGTCTCCCCAGATCATCCAGATCCTGAGCAGGCAATGCTGGTCCTGTTTTCCACTCCTGACCCAGCTCAAGCCTGGAAAATGACCTTTTTCTACTGCCTGAATAACAACAAACACTTCCTGGAGCAGATCCTGGTAAGTCAAGTTTAATCACTGTCCACCACAGAGGAACCCGGAACTCTCCCTGGACTCTTTTCATTTTCTTTGTTTCTTGCCTACTCATGTCCAAAAACTAATTAGTGACAAGTCATCTGGTTGTCATCCTGTAGTCCCTAGGAGAGAGGCCTCTGAGAATCAGTTCCATTCATAATTGGTGGTGTAATCACTTTTCTTTTTGTTGGACCTTTGGTAGGAGGTAAGATTTTGGCTGTGTGTCAGCTTTCTGGAAGATGTAGGAAGCAAAGGCCATGGCAGTAATACAGGGCCTAGCTGGCAGGGAAATTTAATTACTCTAGCTCTTGCCTTCCAAATTGCACCTGAACTTTATTTACTTCAACAGATACTCATGAATCCCATCTTGTAATCCCTGTGCTATGTGAAGAGACAGGGTTATAACAGAAATCTGTCCCTCATTTCAAAATGCTTGGAATGTTGTGCTTTTGGAACATACATTTTTTTATAGCCAACCACTTATGTCATTATGAGAGCTCAATTCTAATGAAGCTGGAAGTCATACTTTCCAGCTTGGCTAGCCACCTATGGTAACTTTTGGCTTATAGGTAACAGCACTAACCCTGTTGAAAGAGGAAGATTTCGCAAGCCTTGGATACTTGCTTGATAGAGAATTCAGGCCTCTCAGTCACCTGCTCGTGCTCCTGGGCTGGACACACTGCCAGAGCCTGGAATCAGCTAAAAGACTACTCCAAACCCTCTACAGGACCCAGGTAACTCATTTAGCACCTCAGGGTGCTCCAGAAGCAAATGCCATGGGGCTTTGGGCTTAGGTAGAGTTTGGAGTCTCATAGTCACCCACAGCATGTGATGCCGGGTGCCTGAGTCAGCACATTTCTTCTGTTGACATAGGACCAAGGCCATAATGAGCTTCTCAGGGACGCCTGTGAAGGACTGTGGGCTCACTTAGAAGTCTTGGAGTGGTGTGTACAGCATAGCAGGTATGTCTCTGTCAAGTCATTCCCTTTCCTATCCTACCTGGGGCACACTCAACCCTGTGCCCCATTTCAGAAAAGAACTTTGATAATGTTGCCCAGACACGAATAATTCCTCCACCTGTTAAACCAGGGGTTGGGGAAACATAAGTAATGATTAACTTCCATTTGTGACCATCGTGTCACACCCAGAGGATAATTCAGAGTGAAAGAACAACAGCTCACAGTCCCTAGGTGTGTACTATAGGCCATGAATTGTCCTAAGCCCCTTAGAAGATGCTCAGTCCTCACAACATTCCAATGAAGTAGATACTGACGAGATTCTCGCTTTAAATGTGGGACACTTAGAGCCATGCATGGTGGCTCCCACTTTTAATTTCAGCACCTGGGAGGCAGAGGTAGGTATATATCTGTAAATTCACAGCCAGCCCACTCTACATAACTAGTTCCAAGACAGCCAAGTTTACATAGTGAGACCTTGCCTCAAAAACCACAACAACCCAAAAGAAAAAAAAAAAAAAAGCTGAGGCGCTGAAGCCCAGAGCTGTTAAATAATAGGCAAGGGTTACACAGCAAGCAAATGTTGTTATCCATATTCTTAGCCATATATTATCCTGGGTGATATTTTATTCAACCTGTGTTCATTGGATGTATATGAAACCCTGTTTTTCTCTAATAACTTAGCCTAGATCTGAGTTTCCATTTCTTTGTTCATTTCGAAGATGCTTCAGAAAGTGAAGTAATCGGAGAGATGAGTATGAAGGGGTTCTTTCTCAGAGTAAAGCCAAAGACACTTATTTCAAAGTTACTGAGAATATAGGACTTAGCCAGGCGTGGTGGCACACACCTTTAATTCCAGCACTTGAGAAGCAGAGGCAGGTGGATCTCTGTAGGCCAACCTAGTTTACAAAGCAAGTTCCAAGACAGTCTGTACTGTTACACAGAGGAACCCTATATCAGAAAAAAAAAAGAAAGAGAAAATATAGAACTTAAGAGCTCCAATCACCAAGCCCTTCTTAGACTCCACTGACCAGAAAGGTCCTTCCTACATCCTTTCTAGACAAATGTCTAGTTTGATGGATATAATTCCTTCAGGGTGAATAAATGTTAAATTTTATCCTAGAGACTTAGTAAAATATGATTTGAGGAAGTAAAACCTGAAGTATTATAGGTCAGAGAAGAATAGACTTGTCTCTCTGCAGGGCAATAATATAAACTGCCTCCCTGTCCACCCTTCCACCTTTCCCTTTCAGCAACCTCATACCAAAGAGAGAGCTCTTATGTCACTTAGACGGTGGAGACAGCCACTCAGTGCTCTACTCTCTCCATCACCTTACAAACCTTCCAGCCCTCGGGGAGGAAGACGTACTCCAGCTCTTACAGAGGGTGCCAACCAAGGACCTCCAGCAGGAGCATGGTGAGTTAGCTGCACCCCAATTGGCCAGGATTCCCTCTGAAGAGTCTCTCACATGTTTCTTGCAGTAGGAGGTTAATCTAGACATGGATGCCAGGGTACCTGTTAAGAGAGTGGTCCAGTATGTATCCTCTGAAGTACTGGGGTTAGCCCTAGTCTGATTGTAGTCCCTCCTGTCTGCCAGTGAGGTGTAGGAAGTCCCACGGCCATCCTACTATTTTCATCCCCTGGCATCACGTCAGGAACCAATTAGTGTACTCTGATGTCAGGGAAGCCATGCTGTGAAGTGTCTTCTGCAATTGTCAGCCCTGTGGAAATTCTTGGTGAGTGGCTTGATCCTTCATAAACTGCCTCACAGCACATTTTGTGCCCTCCCTCCACCCATGCCTCCTTCAAACTCTGTTGATCAGAACAGCAAGTTTGGAGGAAAGATTTGCCAGAAACAATAACAAAGTCTCATTTTAATCTTTGGTCTTTGCTTAAAATTCAAGATCCTATTAGTGGACTCTTTCTTGTTGCTGTCTGAAATCATTGCCATAGTCTAGTCACACTCTGTCCTACAGGACAGAGAACATTCTTCTGTAGGACAGAGTGATGTGAGATGTTTTCAGCAGGGAACTGTTGCTTTGATTTACTTTTCAATAGGACCTACCACAAACTGGTGTTAACCACATACATTCTTTGTTTTCCTTTTTCTCCCCACCCTGTCTTCAGAAAGATGGGCAACTTGTTTGGCAAATTTCCTAAAAGAGCTAGAATTCTAATTCACACCTCTAAGTGCAAAAGGCTTCCAAGGATATACTGAACCCACTGAGATGTATTTGTGGCTTGGGACTTAAACTTGGAAAGGGAAAGTAATAGGACCATGACTGGGGTACAAACCATATGAGGTATAAGATAGAGCCCAGGCAATGGAGGCCATGCATCATATAGAAGGTAGACTGAAAGAGGAAAAAAAAAAGTAAAGACAAAGCTAGTATTGACTAGGGGAAAGGCTTGGGAGGTTAGCAGGTCAGACACACTGGAGGGTAAGAACCACAGCTCAACCCTCTTTGCTTCACCTCTGCTTACTGCTCATGCCTGAAAAGGTTACCTCTGAAATTCTACCTGTTTCTATGCTTCAGATACCCATGATGCCTCAGTTCCTGAGCACCTGAGCCAGTGTCAGAGCCTGACCCTCTACCAGGGCTTCTGTGCCATGAAGTATGCTGTCTATGCCCTCTGTGTGAACTCACATCAGCACTCCCAGTGCCAGGAGTGCAGAGACAGCGCCTCTGAGGACCTGGCCTTGGTGGAGCCAGGCAATAATTCTCTCCCCTCTGCAGGTACAGAGTTCCCCGCCCCTGACATATGCAGACACCTTTTCCAGGGGCCACTTTGTGTGGTTACCATTTCCTTCCAGGATGGGGTGCCCTTGGTTTGAAAGTGCTCAAGGATATCCATTTATCAGCCTCTGCATCAAAGGGACATGCTTACATCTTAATGGATCTTAATCTGATCATCTAGCATAATATTTACCAAATGTTTTCCTTTTTGTAACTAGACAACATAGGGAGAATGGTAGTTAGGGGCCGCAGAGTTAGCTCTGTAGTTAAGAGCACTGACTGTAGCTAGGAGGTGGTGGCGCACACCTTTAATCCCAGCACTCAGGAGGCAGAGACAGGCAGATCTCTGAGTTCAAGGCCAGCCTGGTCTACAGAGTAAGTTCCAGGACAGCTAGGACTGCACAAAGAAACCCATTCTCAACCCTCACCCCACTCCCCAAAAAAACACTGGCTGTTCTTCCAGAGGTCCTAAGTTCAGTCCCTCTTCTGATGTACAGATGTACATGCAGGCAAAACACCCATATACATAAAATACATAATAAATATTCTTTTAAAAATTAGGAAAAATAACATTTCATATCAACTCTGATTTAAACTTAGGTGTTCAGCTTTTATCTTTATATGTGTACATTTATGTATGCAATATATAAATTGAAGCTTAGTTTTAAGAAACAGTACTCCAAAAGGAACATACTCATGGGTTTTTTTTTCTTTTCTCTTCTTTTTTTCCTTCCTTCCTTCCTGAGTCATACTATGTAGTCCAAGTGAAAATTGATATAGCCCAGTCTGGCCTCAAACTCTTAAGCCTCCCAAACACTGGGATTATAGGCGTGAACTACTGTGCTTAGCCCTGCTTCTTCCTCTTCATCCTCCCTCTCTTTTTAAAATTTTTTTCTAGATTTTTTTTCTGAATATGTACGGATGTTTTGCCTGCAGGTATGTTTGTATACTATGTGCATGCCTAGTGCCCACAGAGGCCAAAAAACATCAGATCCTCTTAGAACTTGAGCCACCATACAGGTGTGGAGACTCAAACCCTGGTCCTCTGGAGGAGCAGCCAGTGTGGTCTTAATCACTAAGCTATCTCTCCAGAGCCCCCCTCCCACCTTTTTTTTGTTTGTTTGTTTGTTTTTCAAGACAGGGTTTCTCTGTGTAACCCTGACTGTCCTAGACTCACTTTGTAGACCAGGCTGGCCTCGAACTCACAGAGATCTGCCTGCCTCTGCCTCCCAAGTGCTGGGATTAAAAGCGTGTGCCACCACGCCGGCTTACCCCCCCCCCTTTTTTTTTAATGGCAGCTTCATTCTATAGCTCAGGGTGGCCTTGAACTTGTGGCAATCCTCCTGCGTCAGCCTCCTGAATGCTGGGGTGAGAATTGTGCCACCACACCTTTGTAGAATATCAAATGGTTAAGAGGCCTAGGCAGCCTGAGATAATCTTTAGCGTAACAAGAGGCTGAGGTAGAATGGAGGCATAAGGAGCCTGTGCTACCTTAATGCCTAGAAATTAAATATGAAATATTTGTCAGATAAGGAATAATGTCATAATTTAAGAGCAGAAGCATGGAATATTCAGTGAGCTATGCTTTTTAATGTTTCACTCTCTCTTCTCTTCCTCCCCCTCTTCTCTTATCCATCTTCCTTAGGTGCTTCACATCTCTTCTCAACATACCTGTCCAGGTGCCAACAATATTTACGGAGTATCCCCGACTCTCTGTGCCTAGAAATTCTCGAAAACATCTTCTCATTGCTCCTCATTACCTCTGCCGATCTTCACCCAGAGCCTCACCTGCCCGAGGACTATGCTGAGGATGATGACATTGAGGGGAAAGGACCCTTGGGTTTGAGGTCTCCATCAGAGAGCCCTCAGCACATAACCCCACCTGAGAGGACATCAGAGCGGGGTTCCATAGGACCCAGGAGCCTCACTCATACAACGCCAAACTGTCCAAAGGCAGAGCCGAAAGGCAGCTCGCCAGGACCTCCCAGGAACAGCTTTTTGGACCTAAAGCACTTTACTAGTGGCATGAGTGGATTCCTGGCTGATGAGTTTGCAATAGGAGCGTTCCTCAGCCTTATTCAGGAGCAGCTCGATGAGATCAGCAGCCACAGCGCTCCCGAGGAGACAAAGCTGCCGGAAGGCCAGAGCTCTTCAGCAGGCCGAGACGGACTGCAGAGCCGCCTGCACCGGCTCTCAAAGGTTCTCTCCGAGGCCCGGTGGCGACACAAGGTGGTAACAAGTAACCAGGGCTCAGGTGAGAAGAGGGGACAGAACTAGAAGGTCTAGGAAGTAGGAAAGGAAAAAAGTCCCAGCAACATGGGTATGGGGCAGGCACGTGGGAGCAGCACTCTAATCTAGGGCTCATGACCATAGCAGCCCGGGGCAGTGCTCCACGTCTCAGAGCTTAATGAAGATTGCCCCGCCTATTTCCACAAGTGGTCAGATCTAAGCTGGTCACTGCGCCTGTGTTTGCTGTTTCAGAAGAGCAACCTTCCCGAAGATACCGGCCCATCACCACAAGGCACTCTAGTCTCCGTCGAGGTCGTCGGACAAGAAAGAGCCGGGCAGGTGATCCAAAGAACTCTTTTCTCAAGCCTTGCTCTCACTCACCTGACAAAGAGGCATAGGGTGCTTGTCCAGTGTTCTTCTAGGCAGAGCATATGTCCAAAAATCCAAAAGTATCCTCCTACTCCCACCCTTTCCCCAGTCAGGTCTCAACAGTCCCTTCCATAGCCATCCAGAAATTTCCTATGCAACACTATATATGAGCCCATGTGTATATGTGAAAGGATATATATATCCTTTCACATATACACAATAGTATGTGTGCGAGTGCACACTGGAAACACTCTGGATAGGGTGAAGGATGCCATGAGAGAGACCTGGGAAGTTGCGTGGTTGTGTTGCTATGGCTCTAAAGCTTCTCAGTTCATTAGTTTGGGACTCAGTCAGAGTTTGCATCCACCTGAGCCATCCAGCCCAAGAACATGCACCCCATTTCCTTTCTCCACAGCTGCCTCCTCTTTCTACAGGGCTGCCTCAGCAGTGGGCCAGGGGGACTCCCTTGATGGGACAGACAGCCTCCATTAGCAAGTCTCAGCACTTAGAGACTGACACTGAAAAGCTTTCCTCAGGGGCTTTTAATAGGGTGGCCTTTGGCAGAGCAGGGATTCCACTTTTATTTTCTACTTTTTGATGTTTGAAGGCACATCCTCTATGTGAGAAAACTTCATGACTTCTCTTTACAACCTATTGTTTCCTGGTCATGATAATTGTGCTTTTATTTTCCAAACTGTTGCTAGCACTTAATCATCAGATGTTGGTCACAAGCTCCTAGGACTCTAAGATGGTAAAAGCCACTGGTATAGTCTGGTATCCAGAGAGCCCTGGAACTACATCATACCTGCCCTCTGACCTTGCTGTATCCTCAGTCTACCCAGATCTTGGCTTGCAGCCTAACTTTGCCCTTTGTACACTGTAAGGAGTTGCTGACTAAATTTTCCCTCTTTTACCTCTAGGTGGCCGGGAAAGAGATTCCAACCCATCCCTAGAAGGTACAAGTGGCGAGCTGAGCGCAAGTACTTCAGGTAAGTAAGTCCCAGCCAGCTGCTAACTGTAGGCAGCTCGTCCTTAGGCGGACTTTGCCATGCCCTGTGGTTCAAACACCAGAACTGAACCTTTGTTCAGGGTTTATTCCACATATAACAGCTGATCTCAACTGGGCAAAGGGAAAGACTTTCTCTCTTAGTTAAGTTACTCAGCAGCAAAGAGAAAAAAGTAGTTGGTACTTGTATTCTAAGATAGTGGTACATATTTGCTCTTCATTTAAACAAAAACCTAGCTGGTCAGTGGTGGCACATGCTTTTTTATTCCCAGTATGAAGAGGTAGAGACAGGTGGATCTCTAAGTTCAAGACCAACCTCATCTACAGAATGACTTCTAGGACATTCAGGGCTACATAAAAAACCCTATCTTGAAAAACCAACAACAACAACAAAAAGAATTTTTTAAAGAAGCACTTACAGATTTCTTAGAGAAAATATAGCAATATGGAGAGAGGTGACAACTCTGGTTCTTTCCTTAATGCCTCCAATGTTCTGACACCCAACAGAAGGGAGTCTGAGTGCTGTGTCTGGGCAGGTGGAGCTGGACAACCGGTTGCACCCCCAACCTCAGAGTTCAATCATCCCCATGATGTTCTCCCCGCCTGAGTCACTGCTGGCATCCTGTATCCTCAGGGGAAACTTTGCAGAGGCCCACCAGGTAAGCAGAGTCGTAGCCACACCTTGTCATGGGAAAGCCTCTAACTGGCTGTCATATCCAACCTCATGAAACACTAAAAGCATATAGCACCAGAAGTACTTGGGAGTGCTTGCAGAGCATCACAGTGAGCAGAAGAACTAGAAAGGAATTTCCACATGTGCAGGCCCAGTGCTCGGCACTGCAGTTTAGAGACATTGAGTTATCTGTGTTCTTAATAGAAGTGGTGTTTTAACAAAATAAAATAGCTACACGCTTACTACCTCATAACAGAGAAACTTTTGTTTGTTTCTTCATATTCCTGTGAAGATATCTGTGTTTTTATATAATTAAAAATCATAGCCAAGCATGGTAGAGCACGCCTTTAATCCCAGCACTCAGGAGACGGAAGGGGGGGGGGGAATCTCTTGAGTTTGAGGCCAGCCTGATCTATATAGAGTGAATTGTAAGACAGCCAGGGCTACACAGAGAAACCCTATCTCAAAAAATCATAATGCAGATAATTTTTCGTAATAAACAGAATGTCAGTTCATTCAGTGTGCCCCTTAAGGACTAGCAAACTGGAGTGCCCTGGTAAGTAAGGAAATCAGCACTGAAATAGCAGCAAAAGGCTGAGGCTCTCTGAGCTCTGATCCTCTGTGGACAATTGTAGCTCAGTATAATTCCACTTTTCCCACCTCATAGAAAGGCTAAGAAGATTATACAGAAGCCATGAGAAGTGCAAGACTCCTCTGTGTTGTTTAAACTCAATAGCACTAGCTAGGTACCACTTTTCTGTGCTTTGAACTCTCAGTGCAGATTTTGAAACTTAATGCCAGTTGCTGAACATTTAGGTTAGAATTGTATATGGTGTGACCCCAGTTGTTAAGTAGATCTAGGGGAAATTCCATGCTGAGATGATCTTTCCTTAATTCCCCTTGTTCCTTTCAGAGTTCCTACTTGAATAATTAGGAGCCTCTGGACAAGATAGGGGATCCCTCCACCTACCCTTTCTTCCTTTTTGTTGTTTTTGTACTGCCATGGATTGAACCAGGGTCCTCACACATGCTGAACTTTACAATGAGTTCCACTCCTAGATCAGGATTGCATCCGGGACCTCACTGTTGTGTTGTTGTTGTTTCTTTAACCCAAACAGCTGGTCTAGGAGTCTCATGGTGCTTTCTCCCCTAAATACCCAACATCCTACATTTGTCTTTCTTTCCTTAAGTCTTGGGGTGGGTGTGGGTGTGGGTATGTGTGGGTATGTGTGTGTGTGTGTGTGTGCGCGCGCGTGCGCACGCGTGGGGAGGTGTTTTATTTTTTAACCTACTTACAAAACAAGTTGTATGTATAACAAACATTAAGAAAATAAAATAAATTTTAACACTATCATATAGAAGCAATTAATGTTAAAGATGTTTATTTTTGGCCAATATTTTTCCAAGATACGTATGACTATTATATAGCTGAAGCTGTTTGAGATCTAAAACTGTAAACTGTACTTTTTTATGTGATGATCATTTGCCTTGTGGCTTGATTTTACCACCTGATAATCACCTAATCATGTTGCATTTAAGTCATTTTCTTTTTATCCGACACACAGATTGTTTTCAGCCTTTTAACAATGCTGTGGAAACATGATCATCCTTGTGTGTAAAGTCTTTGGAATTATTTCCTTAAGAAAAGTTCTCATAGCCAGGCATGCTGGCTCACAGCAGGAAAGTCCACAGTGAAACAGGACAGCTGCCAGTCTGAGGCCAACCTGGGCTGTCGAATAAGAACCTGTCTCAAAAAGGGGGGGAGGCATGGGAGAGAAGCAAAGGGGTCTCGCCTAAATTATTGGGTCAAAACACATATTAGGGCAAGTGAAATGTCTCAGTGTGTAAAGGTATTTCTCACCCAGCCTGCAAACTTGAATTTGACCCCCAGGACCCACATAGTTGAAGGAGAGAATCAACTCCTGGAAGTTTTTCTCTGACTTCTGCATATGTACCATGTTACTCATGTGCCCACATACATTATTAATTAATTAATGTAATTATAAGAATATTTTTAAAGTTTAAAAGATTACCAAACTATTCACAACAGTGGTGGCAGTACATTTACCTCTTGAGGATTTATTCTTACCCTTTGTTAGTGTGTTAGATACAAAATAGTAACTGTGCTGGCTGGTTTATGTCAACTTGATACAAATTAGAATCATCAAAGAGGAGGGAGCCTCAACTGAGAAAATGGCTCCATAGGATCTGGCTGTAGGCAAGCCTGTAGGATGCTTTCTTAACTAGTAATTAATGGAGAAGGACCCAGCCTATTGTGGGCTGGTGATCCTGAGTTCTATAAGAAAGCAGGCCAAGGGCTGGAGAAATAAATGGCTCAGCAGTTAAGAGCACTGATTGCTCTTCCAAAGGCCCTGGGTTCAAATCCCAGCACCCACAGCTGTCTGTAATTGCTGAGTGTAGTGGCACACACCTTTAATCCCAGCACTCAGGAGGCAGAGGCAGGCGGATCTCTGTGAATTCAAGGTCAACCAGGTCTACGGAGTGAGTTCCAGGATACCCAGGGCTACACAGAGAAACCCTGTCTCAAAAAAACAAAAGGAAGGAAGGGAGGGAGGGAAGGAAGGAAGGAAAGAAAGAGAGAGAGCAGCAATCCTCCGTGGCTTCTGCATCAGCTCCTGCCTCCAGGTTCCTGTCCTAATTTCCTTCAGTGATGAGCAGTGATCTGGACGTGTAAGCAGAATAAACCCTTTCCTCCCCAAGTTGCTTTGGTCATGATGTTTCACGACAGCAAGTAAAACAACATCCTTAATTAAACTCCTGGTCAGGAAAAAATATTTTCTGTTTGTGTATTTTCCATAGGTACTTCCTCTGAAGTCACTGCTATCATTTGCTTATTTCCTGCTGGGCCTTTGATGATTGGTTTGTGGACTTTTATAAACCTTTTTGTATTTGGTCTCTTAACAGTCAGTGCCAGTGAGAGTAGTGGCACATGCCTTTAATCTCAGGCAGAGACAGGTTGGTCGAAGCTACCCTGGTTTACAGAGTGAGTTCCATGACAACCAGGGCTACACAGAAAAGTCCTGTCTCAAAAAGCTTAAAAAAAAAAAATCCGCCGGGCGGTGGTGGCGCATGCCTTTAATCCCAGCACTTGGGAGGCAGAGGCAGGAGGATCTTTGCGAGTTCGAGGCCAGCCTGGTCTACAAAGTGATTCCAGGACAGCCAGAGCTGTTAAACAGAGAAACCCTGTCTCGAAAAAAAAAAAAAAAATCCAATGCTCTCTGATCCTGTAAAATAGCCATTTTTGGGCCAAAGACTAATAAATTGGTCAGCATCCTATCTCTAGACACTCCCAGACACACCACTGCCACACTCCTCCCTTTCTCGTGGCAGGTGGTATTCATGTTCAACCTGAAGTCTTCACCTAGTGCTGGGGAGCTGATGTTTGTAGAACGTTACCAAGAAGTGGTCCAAGAGCTGGCCCGTGTAGAGCATAAGATTGAAAACCAGAACTCAGATGGGGGCAACACCACCATCAGGCGCACTGGCAGTGGGCGCTCAACTCTTCAAGCCATTGGCAGTGCTGCGGCAGCAGGTTAGTCTTCCTTGCTGACCTCAAAGATGGAGAGGTAGCTGGGGTGGTGGCATACGGGAAGAAACCACTCAGATCTTCATGAGAAGTCGAGAGAATTGGAGAGCAGGACACCTGTCCTAAAAGCCAGCAATCCTGACACATTCTGAGCAGATCCCTTGCTGCATTTGGCCCAACATCCATCCCTAGACACTCCAGACACACCACTGGTAAGGTGTTCACAAACCTGCCACTAGGCCACCCCACTTATCCTCTGCAGCTTAAGCTAAAGAACAAGAGTTCTGTCCCAGTGCATTTTGTGTTCACTCACCTGGGCTCTAGAGAACTGTCAGGAGTTGTTCCCTTCTCGTGTAATTATTCAGCAGTAAAGTGTTCCTAAAGTGAAAAAAAAAATCACTTGTGAACATTTGTAGCCTGGAGGCCACATCCCAGTTCCCAGCTGTGACAAGTGTACTCCAACAGCTACCTTCCCTTCATTCTCCAAGCAGAAGCTTGTACCACATTTCCAGCTCTCCTTTTGGCCCCCAGACTCCATGTATCAGGTTACTATCATGAGTTGCCCTTTACATATGCTTTCAGAAACTTTTCAGTGCCTACTTAAAATGTATACCCAAGGCCTCATGCTTGTGCAGCAGGTGTTCTTACCCACTGAGCCATTCATTCACATGGGGGTAACAACCCCCTAGCCCCTATTTAAAACATATACAGGCACATCTTTTCAGTGTTTTTGATAGGAAGGGGCTCTTACAGCAGTAGTTAGCAATGTGTTTTAGAGAGTGTTTCCGGTTGACCCACCCTGATCCATGTCTTTCCTGGCCTATTGGCAAGAAGCCCTCCCTCACCTCTGCCTTCTGAGTTTATTGTGGCCTTCCTTGCATGCCTTTGTTTTGGTTCTGTAAGAGTGGACCCTAATGAAAGTCTGGGAGCACAGGTCCCATGCAGAAGATCCTCGGGCAAACTACTTTTCATGACACAGGTGGAAGCTAGAATTCCTCTAACCCTTGCGTTTTGCCCCACTGCCGCCTGTGCAGGGATGGTGTTTTACTCCATCTCTGATGTGACTGACAAGCTCCTTAGTCCCTCCGAAGACCCGATCCCCACACTCCAGGAGGATTTTTGGATAAAGGCTGCTCTGATGGAGACCACCACTCCTCTTAGAGAGGTTCTGGAAGACCTCAGTCCCACTGCCATGGCTGTGTTTGACCTAGCTTGCTGCCAGTGCCAGCTCTGGAAGACCTCCAAACAGCTCTTAGAAACAGCCGAGCGGAGACTGAGCAGCAGCCTTGAGAGCCGGGGTAAGTGGGTGGTAGCCACCTCCCTCCATTCCCATTCATTATTAACAGTGATGATGAGCTCAGAAAACCTTAAGAAGTAAGTGGGGGAAGGAGGAAGTGCTAAACATTAGTTAATGCCCTCATCCTAATGACTGCAGACGTTTGAGTTTCTCATCATATTCATAGACAGCAATCTGCAGGCATTTCAGGAAATTCTTTTCTGAATTATCATTAAATTGAAGGAAGAAACATGCATCTAACAGGAAAGTCAAAGATGACTAGATTTATAGGGAAGAAGGATCCACAACAGATGAGAGAACGAGGGTAAATAGGAGAGAAGTACAATGACATGCAATGTGAAGATGCCACAAAGAAACCCATCTATTGGTACTTTTTAAAAGAAAGAAACACACTTTCAAGAGTGATACAGATGGGAAGGGTGAGGGTGTAGCATGCTTGAGCCCTGGGTTCAGTCTGTTAGCCTTCAAAAACCAAGGTACAAGTAAAGTAAGTACCATGGGACTGCAGGCTCCTCCTGGGTGAAGATGCTGACTCTAGCCTGGGACCACCATGCATCTGTAAACCAGGGTACAAGGAAATGTCCTAGGACATGTATATGGAATTCTTAACCTGTAGGTCATGACCCCTTTGGGGGTCAAATGACCCTTTCACAGGGGTCACTTATCACCATCAGAAAACACAGACATTTATGTTACATTTCATAACAGCAAAATTCCAGTCATAAAGTAGCAGCGAAAATAATTTTATGGCTGGGGGTCACCACAGCATGAGGAATTGTATTTAAGGGTTGCAGGAAGGTTGAGAACCACTCTTAAAGGAAGGATACAGAAAGGTATGTGAAGGTAGACTTGAGTGATTAGATAAGACAAATCTGGTCCCAGCTCAAGTCATAGCTGAAGAAAGGAGGAAGACAAATCCACAGGAAGTGTCCCTTTGGCTTTGGTCAACAAATCCCACAGAAATGCCAGCGATTCGGAATCTGCTGTTGCTGACTAAGGCATCTCACCAAGGTAGTCCTGGAGCATCAGGCATGGCATACACCAGGTCTGCTTGTTTTTACCCAAAATGACACAATGTATACCTCGCGTTTACATTAGAAATAAGATTACACAAGGAACTGCAAAACTGAGCATCAGCCTCTGAAAACCCATTTTTCCCTTCATCTGTTTCAGGTCGAAGGCTAGACCAGGTTGTCCTCAATCCTGATGGTATTCAAGGTTTTCCAGTTGTCCTTCAGCAAATTAGTAAGATTCTCAATTATCCACTTACATTAACTGGACAAACAAAATCAGGTGAGTTTACTCCAGTTGCTTTACTCCACCTCCTCTTCCACCTTTGTCTTCCTGACAAAGGTTAGCAGACATTTTCTGGTCAGCAGACATTTTTTTCCTCTCTTCCTTTTCATGTGTTTTCCATAGAGACTCTAGAAGAAAGGGCCGGAGGCGCTCCGCGGTGCAGCATCTCTGAGCTGCTTCAGATGTGCTGGCCCAGCCTCACCGAGGACTGTGTTGCCAGCCTCACCAGCCTTTCCCAGCAGCTGGATCAGGCTCTCCAGTCACTGCGAGAGGCACTAGTGCCACCAGGTACAAATCTGTCAGCTCAGGAAAAGACAAGCAGAGAAGAACGGAGAAGGGAGATGAGGATGTAAGAACCTTTTGGAGCAGAGGCTCTGCCCTCTAGAGCTGGGCTCAGTCTTCCCTTTTTAGCTGAGCAAGGCATATTTTAGAACCACATTTCCAACTTCCCCAACTCTCAGCTGAAGGGATGCTTGACACTAGAAGATACATTGTTTTCACTCCTGATGAGAAATATGCCCAGCTATTACACAGTTGAAATTGGCCAACCTCCCCCACAAGCTTCAAGTGCTCCTCATAAAGCTGCTTCACCCCAGAGACAACAGGATCAAAACAGAACCATATAGACTGACTTCTTTAGACTCCAGGCTCTTCCTGGCTGAGAGCACTTGCCCACGTGGCTGAATTGGGATTTGTGTTTGTTTGTTTTGTTTGTTTGTCTCCCTTCCAAGTGAGCTGCTTACATAGTCACCTATGTCCTATAAACACCCAGCACACTATGTAGAAATCTCAGTTTACACAGTGTGTCAAAAGTTGACCTGAAGCTGAGGGGCCAGAGATATGGCTCAGTGGTTAAGAGTACTTGCTACTCTTGAGAGGACCCAAGTTTAGTTCCTGGCACTCACTTTGAGAGGTTCACAAACACCTGAACTCTAGTTCCAGTGGGTCCCACATCTTCTGGCCTCCTCAGGCACCCAAATTTACATATACAGGCACATATATAAAAATTAAAAGTAGAGCCAGGTGTAGGGTGGCCCACACCTTTAATCCCAGCACTTAGAAGGCAGAGGCAGGTGGATCTCTGTAAGTTTGAGGCCAGCCTAGTCTAGAGTGAGTTCCAGGACAGCCAGAGTTATACAGAGAAACCCTGTCTCAAAAAACCAAAAATAAATAAATAAATAGAATATTTATTTTTAGAAAGGACCCAAAGCTAGAAGCATAGAGTAAAGCCATGTCTCTTCCTCTCAGAGCCCAAGAGTACTCCACTCACTTCCCTTGTGGAGCAGGCAGCCCAGAAAGCCCCTGAGGCTGAGGCCCACCCTGTGCACATCCAAAGTCATCTCCTTCAGAAGACCCTGGAGAAACAGATGTTGACAGGCTCCAGACAGGCTGACTATGTGGGAGCCTTCTTCAGCTACTGCAACACCCTGGCTGCGGTCCTCCTTCGGAGTTTGAGCTCTGATCCTGGTAAGTAGCAAGAAAGATATGGAGTCATGGCTGGCAGTTATTTAAGGAAAGGAAGAGAAGTACTTCATTAAGAGGCTCTTTCTAACCTTAGTGGTGATGGTGGCGCACGCTTTTAACCCCAGCACTCGGGAGGCAGAGGCAGGCGGATCACTGTGAGTTCGAGGCCAGTCTGATCTACAGAGTGAGTTCCAGGTCAGTCAGGGCTACACAGAGAAGCCCTGTCTTGAGAGGAAAAAAAGAAGAGGAGGAGGAGAAAAGAAAAGGGACTACTAAAGTTGAAAGGGTGGGAGTCAGCAGCGGATAGACAAGAAGAGTCAAAGAGGATGGTCTACAAAAGAAGAGGTTCTTTCTAGTTATACAATAACCAAGGATATCAGATTTGGAAAACCTCTTATTTTATGTATCATTATGCTAAGTAAAATCACACAGCATGTGGAAGTCTTCAGTAACACTTCAGGGAATTGATGCCTCAAAAATATCTTTGAAGCCATGTGTGGTGACACATGCCAATACTGCCAACACTCAGAGGGAAGAGGCAGAAGAATCAGAAGTTCCAGTCCAGTATGGGACATATAATAACCTGTAACGAAACAAAACAAAAGAAAATTCTATCAGACCTGGGGTCCATTGTGGATTTGAGAGCTCAGTAGAAAAACCAAGCTTTTGCCATGAGACCTTGATTCTTTGTGAGTTCATAGCAAGTTCCAAGTGAGTGGATAAAAATCTGAAATCTTAAATTTTACAGATTCCAAACCTTTTAAACTACCAACAGGTTTGAGAGGTCATGGCTAAAATACAGATGCATGAAAATACTGTATCATCTTACCTCTGTGTTCTGTATATAAGATGTAAATGAAACATCAGTGTTTAGACTTAGATCCTCCCCTCATGATACCCTGTTATGTGCATGCAAACATTCCAAGAGCCGAAACACTTCTAGTCCCAAGCACTTCAGAGACGGGACGCTCAAACCATTAGCTTCAACTGCAGTCAGGTTGAAGTGAACATTGGGTGCTGTCTGTAGCCAGACTGGCTACTGAAGTTAGTCTGGGTTGGAAGTGTTTAATGCTGTGATGTAGATTAACTGGTGTCCAGGGTCATGTTGAGAACACCTGTACCTACTATGAATCAACAGAGGGGTTGTTCGTGTTCTCTTCATTGTCATTCGCAGTGTGACTATCGATTCTCTCAAACAGTACCCTGAGCAGTTATACCCAGCAGGGCAAATAAAGATTTGCCTGTTTCTTTACTTTCTCAGATAATGTGGAGGTCAAAGTTGGAAACCCGTTTGTTCTTCTGCAGCAGAGCTCTTCCCAACTGCTGTCACATCTCCTGCTTGAAAGACAAGTTCCCCCGGACAGGTAGGCATTGCCTGCACGCGCTCTCTTTTATAGCATGTTCAAGTTCAACATACTTCTTTTCTTTCTCTCTTTCCCCTGCTGGTGTGTGTTATAAATAAATAGGAGATCAACGGTAAATCTTCACTCACAGAGAAGCAAAAGCCAGAGGTTCAGCAACCATGGCCATGTAGGCTATAGGAGAATGATAGGTATGCTCACAATCTCGAGAGTATTGCTGGTAAGGGTTAAAAATTGTCATAATTCCTGTGGGAAAGTATTTCATCAGTGTCTACTAAGATATCCCAAATTGAACACACATGACCAATAAATATTTGTAAAGGTAGTAAACATCCTTAACCATCATGGAAATGCAAATTAGAACTATTTTGAGATTCTATCTCACCTTAGTCTACTGTCATCAGAAAAGCATATGACAACAAATTCTGGTGAAGATACGGGGAGACAGGAATCTTTATTCAATCCTGATGGGAGAATAAACTGGTACAACCACTCTGGAAATCAGTGTGGCGGTTTCTGTAAGAGCAAAAAGCAGGCCTACTATATGACCTAGCCACACCACTCCTGTGCATACAGAACTCTCTGTTCTACCACACAGATACTTACACAGCCATACAGCCATGTTTGTTGCTGACCTATTCACAAAAACAGGGAAATGGCATCAGTTGGGGTGTTTATCAACAGGTGAATGGACAATGAAAAATGTGCTCCATGTGCACAAATGGAAGCTAATTCTCTATTAGAAAGATGAAATTTGCAGAAAATTTGATGAATCTCAAATGAGATAACATAGATTCAGAAAGACAAATATTACATATTCTCTCTATGTACAGATCCTAGCTTTTAATTAATATGGTCATAGGTCATATAACTGGAAAGGGATGAGAAGACTGTGTATCTGATAAACAGGATATGAAAACAAAGAGGACAGCCAGGTGGTGGTGGTGCACATATTTAATCTCAGCACTCAGGAGGGCAGTTGGATCTCTGAGTTTGAGGCCAGCCTGGTCTACAGGGCAAGTTCCAGGACAGACAGAGCTACACAGAGAAACCCTGTCTCATGGCAAAAAAAAAAAAGAAGAGGAGGAGGAGAAAAGAAAAAGGACTACTGAAGTTGAAAGGATGGGAGCCAGCAGCAGATAGACAAGAAGAGTCAAAGAGGATGGTCTACAAAAGAAAGCTGTGAAAATACCAAAATGAAATCAGTTATTTTGTATGCAGTTTAAAATTAAACAAATTGATAGGTCTTTTAACCTAGCAATCCACGCTGGGGAATGTATCCTGACGCTTGGTTGTTCATATGAAAAGTGGTACATGTGCAGCAGACCAGAAGACTCAATGGTCCACTAAGATGGGATGAAGTTATATAATACTTAGTAGCTGTATAAAACTCACCTCCCTGTAGAGGGCCATGTATGGGTCTCTCAGATTATGACGTGAAAAGGAGCTGAATAGAGTGTCGGGGAGCTGCCTTTTATTCTTAAAAGAGGATAGTTACGAGTCTTTATGCAGTGATACCTGCCAACAAGCCCAGCACTTGGGAGGTAAAGTCAACAAGTTTGAGGCTAGTCATGGCTACACAGCAACCCCTGGTCTAAGACGAAGGAGTGAATGAATGCATGAGTGAATGAATGAACGAATAAAAGCCTGAGCTATGGTGCCTGTGTGTTCAGGCCTCACATACCTTCTGGTTCTCTTCCTCCAGGCTGGCAGCCCTTCTTGCCCAAGAAGGTCTCAACCTAAGTGTGCCACAGGTCATTGTCAGCTGCTGCTGTGAGCCCCTCACTCTTTGCCCATCACGACAAAGCCAGCAGGCCTCATCCCTTCTCTCCCACCTGCGCATGCTGGCTCAGGGGCATACCTCTCACCTTCTGGATGGCCTCCCCCTCCCTGTGCTGGGCTCTCCTAGCCCAAATGAGAATCCCTCAGCAGAGAGAAAGTCTCGCTTCTCCCCAAAGGACTCATCACTCCCAGCCTTCACCTCCTCAGCTTTGGCCTTCCTTAAGTCCCGCTCAAAGATACTGGCCATGGTGGCCTGCCTGCAGGCTTCCCGAGGGACAAAGGTCAGCAAGCCCAGCCTGTCTTGGAAGGAGCTGCGTGGTCGCAGGGAGGCACCTCTGTCTGCAGAGAAGGTAGCCCAGGAGTGTGAGCACCTCCTGGAACAGTTTCCTGTGTTCCAGGCTGCCCTCCTGGCTGCCTGGGAGCCTCTGCAAAAAGCCTCTGAGCCGGGACAGGGTCTGGCAGCCAGTCTCTGTGGTCAGGCCAGTCTTTCTACTGTGCTTTTGGGCCTCCATTCTCCTGTGGCCCTAGATGTACTCACTGAGGCCTTTGAGGAAGCTCTGGTGGCCAGAGATTGGCCAAGGGCCCTTCAGCTCATTGACGCGTATGGGCGAGACATGGATGACCTGAGCAGTGTACGAGATGCCGTCCTGAGCTGTGCTGCCGTGTGTGGTAAGCAGGGCGCCCTGCCTCCCCCTTCCACTGTGTCTAACATCACTTAGCATTCACTGTGTTGTGATCACATGTAATGTTCACAGCAACTCTAGGGAGACATGCCACCATAATCTCACCTTACTGGGATTAGACTAAGCTTCAGAGGGGTTAGGAAATTTGCCCAGTAAGTACAGTGACTTTAGAATGGGTGTGTAGAACAAGTAACCAGTATTTTCAGTCCTGCATATCAGAATTATTGTCAAGTGTATAAACAACAATCTGGACCCTGCCCTCAGAGGCCTAGGATGGAGTTCAATTAAGTGGTAACTTTAGAAGAGAAATTAGCAGCCTTTTCTACAGAGTCCTTTTAGGACACGTGGTCTTTGCTACAGCAATTCTATTCAGCCAGAGTCCACACACAAAGGGACTGGAATGTCCACATGTTAATAGAACTGATTATACAAAATGAACTGTGAGCTGGGCTTAGCAATCAATGCTTATAGCCCAGCGCTTGGGCTATACGTAGGAAGTTGAAGCAGGAGGGTAGGAAGTTGGAGACCAGCCTGTCTCAAAACTAAACAAGGGGCTGGGGAGATGGCAGGGTGGGTAAAGTACTTGCTGCTCAAGCATGAGAATTTATGTTTGGATCCTCAGCACCCACATAAAAGCCATGTGTGGCCCAGCACACATCTGTAACCCCATCACTTGGAGACAGAAACAAGTAGATTCTAGGAGCTAGCTGGCCAACCAGTCAAGCCAAAACAATGTGCTCCAGAGAAAGACACTGTCTCAAACATTAAGGCCTGAGGCCAGTGAGATGGTTCAAACCTGAGGTTGAATCCCGGAACTGACATAAAAGTAGGAGAGAACCAACTCCCAAGACCAACCTCTGCCATGGTTTGTTTGCAGCTATACTAACATGCACATATCATACACACACACATATACATGCATGCACACATGCACATCAAAGAAAGTAAATAGAAGAGATTTTCACTTATAATCAAAATAGAAAACCAATGAGCGGTAGTGCTCCGCTGGAGAGAGCAAATCCCAGATGTGCTGTACAGGGTGGTAGAGGCAGAGCTGTCCTTTGAGAGGAGAACAGCCCCCCAAGAAGGTTACAAAATCCACTAAAAACTGTATGATATCAGTTGCTTGGGGTCTATCTTTTTGTACCTCCAAGATCAGATTTATGAATGGGTGTGAGAAAGAGTTCTACTTAGTGACAGGATAGTAAAAGGGAACGGAGCTCTTTTACCTGTACTAACTTTTCTATAGTATGCAGAGTAGGAATTGCAAGGAGCACAAAAGCCCTACTGACAAGATGAGTTTGCAAGGGCAGCAGATGCACAGAGGAACAAAATATTAGAAGGGTGGATCCCTTCCTTCTTTCCTTTCTCCTTCCTTCCTTTCTTCTCCTCTTCTTTGTCCTTCCCTCCTTCAGAAAGTACCAACATTGTGACAGGTTTGCATAAAGGGACACTAGGAGTAGAGGATTTCTCTCTGTCGTGTAATGGTTCCAGGTATAAACCTAGTTCCAGTCACGTGGATTGGAAGGACCCTCCAAGCTCCTATGTGATAAGATAGAACAAAGCCTTCTTAAGTGACCACGGCCTTTAAGCTCCTTCAGGTCAGGCTTGCTGCCCCTGAACATTCCTTTGTCTTACAGACAATGAAGGTTGGCAGTACCTGTTTCCTGTGAAGGATGCATCTCTGAGAAGTAGTCTGGCCCTGCGGTTTGTGGACAGGTGGCCCCTGGAGTCCTGCCTGGAGATCCTGGCCTACTGTATTTCAGACATGACTGTCCAAGAAGAACTGAAATCTGAGCTGCAGAGGAAGCTGATGGAGCTGCGGGTCTATCAGAAGGTATGGTCTGTGGCAGCAAGAGCAGAAGACAGGTGTCCCTGCCACCACTCCTCTTCTGCCCATTCTTAAGATGGGGTATTGTAAGAAACAGAAAATAGAGACTGGACTTTTCCTCTGCTTCGGGCTTCTGTTTTTACATGAATGAAAGGAGGCCTTCGATCTTACTTTATGTTATTACTCTTATTGTTTTAAATACATTTGCATCAACCAGGGATAATAATGAAATTAGTGTTGGAATGGTACTGGAATTGGCCCACAAAGGCATTTTCACATGCGTGGTTGAGCTTTGTATATATTCTACTTATATCATATCTTTTCCTTAAGATTATTCTAAAGCTCAGCTAAATTTCCACAGCCATTTTTTATTCTTTCAAAAGTGAAAGATTCTTGTGGAAAATGTGTTCTATCCAAGCTGACGAGGTTCAGGGAGACTAACTCTGGAGGCCGGCTGCATAAATATACAGTATACAATTTATTCGAACCTTCCCCTGTGGCCTAGAACAGAGCCCGAAGCGCACCAGGCCAGGTGAACATGGTAGGTGGGAAAGGTTTTCTTTTTGTGCCTCTTGATTAGTTTTCATACTAAGCTAAAATGGTGTGGGAAGGATGATCTGCAGAACATTAAGACTGGAAGAACTTCTTGGGTAGAGTTTTGAGATGGAGAAACTTGGGACAGATGACCTCAGATGACTGGACAAGCTTTGAGCCTCTGAGAACTCTCTTCACCTGAGAACTTGCTGTCCTGGCTGCTGTTCATACTTTCCTCCCAATTTTACTCCCAGAGAGGTTTATTATCTCTAAACAACCTTTGCCCATTTGCTTTCTTCCTCCTCTTTCCTGGAAAGTTCAGATGGCTTCACTCTGGGGCAGAGGTTGAGGGATGGCCCGTCCATGGGCATACCGATGACTTGTTCATGGACGGAGAAGCTTCCAGGTGGTTCATGGGTGTGCCTGTCTTCCTGCAGATCCTAGGTTTGCAGGATACCCCAGTGTGGTGTGACTGGCAGACCCTGAGGAGCTGCTGTGTTGAAGACCCATCATTTGTCATGAACATGATCCTGGAAGCACAGGTACCATTTTCCAGGACAGATTCATCTTCCTTCCCTGTCTCCAAGTCCTTAGCTGGTTGTGTGTAGAACCCTTTGCAGGTATCAATGTCCACATATTCTTATAACTATAATATAATCTTTGCTTCTTTTAATTGTGACATTTGCCAACACTCGGGGAGATAGAAAGGATAAAACTGTCACCATAGCATTCCGGTGTGGGATCTTCTATACTGCATGTGGAATGTTCCAGCACATGGAATTGTTGCTCATCACAAGCATCCCTTTTTAGTAGGATGAAACCAATTCTCTCATCAAACCAGATGTCACAGCCTTATTCTGACTCGTATTTCTGATTGCTCCATATCCTTGCCAACTCTTTATATTGTCCTTTTTTTGCCACTAGGATGGTATTTTATTCATCCAAGTGCATTTCCATGATTGATCTTGAGTCTCTTTCCTGTGGTTATTGTCCACTTTGGCACTAATAGCAATGTGTCTGCCTTAAGAAGCCAGAACATCAACAGTTCACAATGTAGATGCTTACTCGAGCTGTCATTCATTCAGGAAACATTTACTAAATGTTGCTGAGCACTGTGCTAAGTGGTGGTAAGGCAAAGATAATTAAGCTTAGTGCCTTTGAGTGACTCACATTTCAGGAAAAAAAGACAATGTATGATGCATCCAAGATAATTGCAATATAAAATATCAAGTGACAAAACTTAGCCCAGAGTCAGACAGGGGACCTGGCCATCACATAAAATCATAGAAACCTGGTGAAGTAGGTACACCCAGGCAGAGGCATAGAGGCCATCCCAGACAGTAACACATTGGAATATGTAGGCAATATTAAGAAGCTAGGTATGGTGGCACACACCTTTAATCCCATCACTCAGAAGGCAGAGACAGGTGGATCCATGCAAGTCCAAGGCCAGCCCGGTCTACTTAGCAAGTTCCAGAAGAGCCAGGGCTTGAGAGAACCTGTCTCAAAAAACACAAACAAGAAAAGAATTTTTTTTAAAAAAACAATCAAAGTTCGCTGGGAACTTTCAGCTCTACACAATGCCCCGGCCGGAACCTCAGTGAAGCCTGCAAGATCAGCTTCTGCCTACAAACCCCTTAGGTCATCTAAACAGCTGAGAACAGAAGGACTGAACATAAAAGGATTGTACTAACATTTTTAATCATTTTTCCCATTTGGGTTGGGGCCCCAAACAGGTCTACTACGACCCAAATCAGCAGGAAGTCACTTTAAGAGAGCGACGTCCCATGCCCAGAGGGTGGGGGAGGGTGTTTCTCCGCCCTTCTTTTTGGTTATTTGAAGGTTAACTGAAAACTCTGTTATGTAGGGGAAGAGACTACAAGCTGATAAATGATCCTGTCTTAATGGGTTTTGGAGATTAGCCCCAGGGAATTCCTACTTTTCCTTCTCTGTATCCTTCTTCCTCTCCTATGTAGGAGTGCATGGGCTTGAGAAAAATGAGATATAGTCATAGCACAGGAAGGTCCAAGAAGAAGGGGCAGATTATTGAATATGCCCTTATACCTTTGTATATTGATACAAAATTAGTAGGTTATTTGGCTAAAGTGGTATTGACCATTGTTTATTGTGCAAAAATAAGATTGTATTGGATTACATAGGTATTGATCTTTGTATATTGATACAAAATTAAGATTATAGTTGGCCACAATGGTATTGACCCTTGCATATGGACGTAATATTAAGATTATATTGGGCTACATAGGCATTGATCTTGGTATATTGATACATAATTAAGAGTATATTTAACCACAATTGAATAGATCTTTGTATATTGATACAAATTTAAAGATAATGCTTCCCAATGGTATCATACCTAGAGATACTTAAAAATAAAATGTGAAGCTCTGACCACTTGATACCAACCGTCTAAAACGGTCTAGGATAGTTAAAACATACTCCTAGTCATGCAAACATGTCTCTTTGTTAGCTACTATGACAGTCTATCACAGATATTCTTTAAACTACCCAGTAATCAAGTTGCTAAGAGACAAGCAACATTTGCTTATCTAAATACAAGAGATGGTTAGGGCATCTTCAAAAACCCCTAGAGATCTGCAGAATATGGCATTCAAAGATGTTATCTTAAATCAAGATTTTTTTTTTGATATCGAGACATATCAGCGCCTGACAGCACCCCCTATTCTACTCCAAGTAGAAGATAAGCATCGAAGAACCTCCACTGTAAGATGGTTGATTTAGGGGCAAGCCTTTTTCTTAGCATGAAAAAACCCCTTGCACCAACTGCAGACAGACTGCTGTCCAAAAAGGACAAAACTTGGTAGCAGGGAAGTCGACAGCCTAACTCTGCCAAGACAGGGTAGGTAAGTCCTTCATAATCCCTGCTCTACAACAAATGTCTGTCAGAGAAACAGGACCCAAAGGCTGAAGATTGATGCTGGAATGTATGGAGAGAGAATGGGAACTGTCCAGGCAGTTACTGGTATGTTCTTTCTTAGTTTTGGAAGCTGCAGGCTCTGCACTTCCTATACAAGCAAATATATTTATCCCTCTCAGGTCTCTGAGGTGGTTGAAGAATAGACAGATAGAATCTTATAGTTAAATTTTGAACTGTTTAGGAATCAAGAGGGTGTTATAGATCTAAGAAGATACTCTTAAAAGTGTGTTGCAAGATAGTATGAATGTTGAGTCACATAAAGACCTTTAAACTCATGGAGTTGGGTAGATAGTAGAATGTTAAAGTCAGGGGCCAAATAGGTATAAACTGAACATTGGGAAGGTATACTGGGCCAATTTAATCTCATAAATGTGGCATAATTATATCTATTGTTTTGTATAATACTTACTGTTATAAGAGAAGGAACCAGCTGTTGGACTGAAAGGGGAAACCTCTGGAGGGAAGAGGGTGGAAGGGCGGGTTGGGAAGGGGGAATAGGGAGGGGTTTGTTACTGAGATGTAACTTGAAGAAAAAAAAAATAAAGTATTTATAAAAAAAAAAAAAAAAAAAAAAACAATCAAAGGTTGTATTAAGTGACAGTAATTTTTTTTTTAAGATTTATTTATTAGGTCAGGCGTAGTGGCGCATGCCTTTAATCCCAGCACTTAGGAGGCAGAGGCAGGCGGATCTCTGTGAGTTCAAGGCCAGCCTGGTCTACAAAGTGAGTCTAGGATAGCCAGGACTATACAAAGAAACCCTGTCTCAAGAAAAAAAAAAAAACTTTATTTTTATTTTATATGCATTATTGTTTTACCTACATGTATGTCTGTGTGAGGGTGTTGGATCCCCTGGAACTGGAGTTACAGACAGCTGTGAACTATCATGTGGCTTCTATGAACTGAACCTAGTCCCCTGGAGGAGCAGCCAGTGCTCTTAACTGCTAAGCCATCTCTCCAGTCCCGACAATAATTTAAAGGAACCTACTGAAGGCATGTGTTTCCTTCCAGGAGCATGAACTGTGTGAGGAGTGGGGCCGTCTGTACCCCATTCCAAGGGAACACTTGGTCAGTGTGCATCACAAGCACCTTCTCCACCTGCTAGAAAGAAGAGAGCATGAAAAGGCTCTTCAAGTAAGCTCTGATGCTCTACAGTTTTCATCGGGGGAGGGCGAGGTTAGTCAGCTCAGGTGGCTGTTTTCCTACTGAATCCTGGGCAAAGTATTTGCGATTGCAAACTGCCCCCTCTGTGCTTCAGGGACCACTCACACTCATTTTGAGCTAGGTACCTAGACCTACCCTAGGTGCCAGATGGAGCATTTGAGTCCTGTCATAGCCAGTGCTCATTGGTAAAGTATGAGGGTGGCAACAAATGAGTCAAGAAAGATAATTAACCCCTAATAAATGAACTTAAATATTACCTTCTCACACCCAAAAGGCCAGCTTGAGAGTTCTGCATGTCTCATGTCCTCTCTACCCTCTATTGCAGCTCCTGCAACGAATCCCTGATCCCACCATGTGCCTTGAGGTCACAGAGCGGTCTCTTGACCAGCACCCTAGCTTAGCCACTTCACACTTCTTGGCTAACTACCTCACCTCACACTTCTATGGAGAACTGACCACTGACCGACACCATGAAATCCAAGCACTGTATATGGGATCTAAGGTGAGGAGGGAAGAGGTCTGAGGAAATGATGCTTGAAGGGGACTGCTGGCCTCACTTCTACTTCAGAATCTGCCTTTTCATAGGCTCTTCTGACCTGTGCTGTATAAAATCTTAACCTGTTCACCTTGTCCTAAATGTGTGTCCTAGGACTTGTCATAGTGTTTCTGCACTACCTCTGAAGAGAGAGGTTTGCCCAGTCCTCTCAAGCTGTCCTTGGGCTTTCTATGGTACCTGGTATATCACTGCTTCTTAAGACTGACCATGATGTTATTAGGATACCTGGCCTTTTTAAAAATTTTGGTAGTTGATGTTCACACAAGACCAATTAAAAGTGGTCATGGGATAAGGACTAGTTCTCTTCCAAAAGGATTTAAAACTACTACTTGAAGGGCTGGAGAGATGGCTCCAGATGGTTAAGAACATTGGCTGCTCTTACAGAGGACCTGGGTTCAGTTCCCAGCACCCATATGAGTTCAGTCACAACAACCTGTAACTCCAATTCCAAGGAATTGGATGCCCTCTTCTGGTCTCATAGGCACTGCATGCATGTGGTGCATGTATAGACAAGCAGGTATACACACACACACACATGTGCCCACATAAAATTTTAAAATTAAGACTTCTGCTTGCTGAACTGGTCCATTCTCATAGAAGAGGGATTAGTCTCAGTAATTAGTTTAGAAACATCAATAGAAAAAAATACAAACTAGACTAAGTAATCCAGTAATGCAGGGTTTGGAGAGAGAGGAACCTCTGACTCTTTTCTAAATTTTCTGATTTTTCACATACACTGCCCCCTCCCCCAAGTAGAACAAGTGCCAGGCGAGTCATGGACACAACCCTGCCCTTAAGAGATTATTTTTTCTTCTTTCATTTTTTTTTAAATGTGGCAGTTTTTTTTAGGTTGTTAACTTTTGGCTGTCTGTTTGTTTTTGGAGGCACAGTCTTTTGTAGCCCAGACTGGCTTTAAACTTACTACATAACTGAGGCTGTTCCCCATCCTTCTGCCTCCACCTTCCATGTGCTGGGGTGTCAGGTGTTGGGTGTAGACACCTCAGCTCTTCCTTTTGAGTCACATCACTTAATTTGAAGAGAATGGTAGTGAGCAGAACAGACCCATTCCTAGTGATCGTGACCTCTAAAGGGCATTTAGATCCATCTTTCATGACTGGGATTCTGGAACTGCCGGATTGGACAGCCTGCCAGCATCACCCTCCATTGTTCATTCTAACTAAAATGTCACATAGAATGATAGCATTAGGGGTTAGGCAAAGCTCAAAGCTCATGCACACTTGGAGGGTCTAGGCCAGGGGGTCAGCTGGTTGCTTCCTGTGGTCCAGAGCTAGCCCTCAGCCTGTTTCTATAAATCAGGCTGTATTGAAACAGGACACGTCCATTCATTAATTCATTTCAATACTTGCCTGTGCTCGCTTTTTAGGTTTTAGGTCCTAAGCTCTAAATATTTACCTCTCTTACCCCTTACAGACAAAGATTAGCAACCCCTTGTCCAGGGAAAGGTCCTTAGAATGCTTCTCAGTTACTGCCCAGAAGACTTAGCTAGAAGTTCAATCTTGCTTCCAAATGACTCCTAGCTATCTGCAGTTGGGCTCTGTCTCTGTAACCTTTTCACTTCCCTGCAAGAACTGTGAGAGTCTCCTGAAATTTGTGTACAATTTTCTTCACTTACCCTGTAAATAGGTTCTTCTGACCCTGCCTGAACAGCACCGGGCCAGCTATGCCCACTTGTCCTCCAGTCCTCTGCTCATGTTAGAGCAGCTGCTGATGAACATGAAGGTGGACTGGGCCACCATGGCCGTTCAGACTCTGCACCAACTGCAGGCTGGACAGGAGATCGGCTTCACCCTGGACGACGTTGACTTGTTGCTCTCCAGATATGCAGGGAAAGCTCTGGATCTCCCATACCCTCTGAGGGAGAAACGATCAGGTGACTGGCAGCATTCTACACAGCAGTTCTACACAGAAGAAGAAATGCCATGCTAATCTTGTGTTCCATCTTCTCTCCTTATTAACTGAAGGGATCTTCAGGAGTTACAGCTCTTTGTTACTTAGGCAAGATCTGGATCTTAGGAGAAAGGCCCAATGCATGATAACACAAAGTGTGGGGAACCAGACAACCTGACCTTGACAGGTGTGCACATAAGTGCTATCATTTTTATGAGGGATATGCTTCATTTCCAAGGTCATGTCAAATATCAATTAGATGTGAGCTGATTCAACTTCTTTTAGAATGGAGGAAAAGAAACCAGTCTAGTTGTGCCCCTGCTCAGCCCTCTGTCCTCTAGGGGCATCATTTAAGGGTCTCCCACCTCTCTCTGGGCATTTTTAGATTTATTTTGAAAAATCTGCTTCATTATCTCATGTGCCTTAGACATGGCTTGTTTTTTTTGTTTTTGTTTTTTTTATTTCTTCAAGTTACATCTCAATCACAATCCCCTCCCTACTCCCCCCTCCAGTCCCATCCACCCTCCTCCCCCTCAAGCCCCCATCCTCTTCCCTTCTTTTTTTTTTTTTAGTTTAAGGTATTTCTTTTTTCCCCCCAACAGCTCTCCCTTTCAGTCCAAAAAATGGTTCTTTTTCTTATAACTATAAATACAATACAAAACAACAGAAATAAATAGGCCACAATTATAAGAGTTATATGGCTTAGCATACATTCCCAATGACCAGTCCATATGTATTTGGCACCTGACTTTAACATTCTACTATCTAACCATCTCCATAAGTTTAAAGTTCTGTATCTAACTCAGCTTTCATACTAACTTGCCTCATAATTTTAAAAATATCTTCTTAGATCCAAAACACCCTCTTGATTCCTAAACAACTCAAAATTTAACTATGAGACTCTAGCTATCTATTCTTCAACCACCTCAGAGACCTGAGAGGGATAAATATATCTGATTATATAGGAAGTGCAGGGCCTGCAGCTTCCAAAACTAAGAAATGACATACCAGTGGCTGCCTGGACAGTTCCCATTTTCTCTCCATACATTACAGCATCAATCTTCAGCCATTTGGCCCCGTTTCTATGACAGACATTGATTGTAGAGCAGGAATTATGAAGGACTTACCTACCCTGTCTTGGCAGAGCTAGGCTGTCGACTGATCTGCTTCCAAGTTTTGTGCTTTTTGGATAGAAGTCTGTCTACAGTTGAAGCAAGGGGTTTTTCTTGCCAAGAGAAAGGCTTACCACCAATTCAGTCATCTCCCACTGGAGATTCTTCGATGCTCATCTTCTACTTGGAGTAGAATAAGGGGTGCTGTCAGGAGCTGACATGTCTCGATATCAAAAAATCTTAAGTTAAGAAAACATCTTTGAATGCCATATTCTGCAGATCTCTTGAGGTTTTTGAAGATGCCCTACCTATCTCTTTTATTTAGATAAGCAAATATTGCTTGTCTCTTAGCAACTTGATTTCTGAGTAGCTTAGAAAATAACTGTGATAGACTGTCATAGTAACTAACAAAATGACACGTTTTCATGACTATTAGTTTCCATTTCTTAATTATCCTAAACAGTTTATGTTGGTTGGTAGCAAGAGGTCAAAACTTGACATTTCATTTTTAAGTATTACTACGAACAATACCTTTAAGAAGCGTTACCCTTAATTTTGTATCAATATACAAAGATCAATACCAATGTGGCCAAATATAATCTTAATTTTGTATCAATATACAAAGATTAATACCGATGTAGCCCAATACAATCTTAATTTTACATCAATATACAAGGGTCAATACCATTGTGGCCAAATATAATCTTAATTTTGTATCAATATACAAAGATCAATACCGATGTAGCCCTATACAATCTTAATTTTGCATTAATATACAATGATCAATACCAATTTAGCCAAATATAATATTAATTTTGTATCAGTATACAAAGGTATAAGGCCATATTCAATAATCTGTCCTTTTTTCTTGATCTTTCCTATACTATGTCTATGTCCCATTGTTCTCAAGTCTGTTCATTCCTATATAAGAGAGAAAGAAGGATACAGAAAAGAAAAAGAGAGAAGTCCCTGGGTCTAACCTCCAAAACCCATTTAACAAGACCATTTAACAGCTTGTAGTCTTTTCCCCTAAATAACAAAATTTTCTATTATCTATCAAATAACCAAAGTGGGGGGAACACCCTTCCCACCTTCTGGGGATGGGACGTTGTTCTCTTAAAATGACTTCCTGCTGATTTGGGACGTAGTCAACCTGTTTGGGGCCCAAATAAGAATAGAAAAATGGTTAAAAATGTTAATAGAATCATTTGATGTTCAGTCCTTTTGTGCTCAGCTATTTAGATGTCCTAAGAAGTTCATAGACAGAAGCTGATCTTCAGAGCTTTACTGAAGATCTGGTTGGAGTAGTCTGTGGAGCTGAACGATCTTAGCGATTTTGAGTTGTTGTGGTTGTAGACTTTTGAGGAAACTGCTATTGAGGAAGTCTGCAAGGCTGGATCATCTGGGCCACTCGTCTTCTTTGGTGTCTGATCTGTTTTCTGCTGAGGTTTCTGTTGTCCAGTTGTCCCTGGATTCCTTGAATGGATGCTTTAAATCTCCTGGAAAGATAAAAACAGAGCCCTGCCCTAATCCTAACTCTGGGACAGTTACCTTTTTTTTGGAGGGGGGGGGGGGGGG
>CAJQZJ010032322.1:6607882-6641512 GCA_907164525.1 Lophiomys imhausi
ACACACACACACACACACACACACACACACACACACACACACACACAAAACCATTAATCAAGAAAAGGCCCTACAGACAAGCCCACACATAGTCTGATGGAGGCAGTTCCTCAATTAAGGATTCCTCTTCACATATGACTCCACTTTGTGCCAAGTTGACAAAAACTAGCCAGCACAAGAGTATTGATTCTAAAGTTATACCTTCACTGAATAGACAACATTGTAAATATGGAATCTGTTAATGATGAGGATTAGCTATATTTAGCCCTCATGAAGATTCTGTTGCGCACATAAGGAATAAGCTCCTTGAAGGCCTCAATTATGCTTTGATCGCCTTTTTTCAGCACCCTTCTTTCCAGTCTCCAACCCATACAGTGACCCATATTCAGAAAAGGCTCAACACTTGTTTAGCCAAAGAGTCAGGAGAACAGAACTTAAGGTGCTGCTAACAATCACTGTATTTTCAGTTCTGTTCAGTTCAGTTTTTCTGCTGGTAGTGAAATTGCTCTTAGAAATAAGAAATCTCAAAAAAAAAAAAAAAGAAATAAGAAATCTCCTTAGATCCCATAAAGCAAAGACCACGGCATTTCCTGGCCATGCTTCACAATAACCAATAGATCTGTGGGGAAGACCTCTGGGTATCTAAACAGCTCTGTACATCTTTGTAAGGCAGCCTGAGCAACTTTAGGGGTATGTGTGTGTGTGTGTGTGTGTGTGTTCTTGTTTCCTCTGTGTGCCCATCCTTCTAATGGGTTCTTTCCAAACAAATCCCAGACATACATTATTCCACTTGTAAGTATGTCGTTACAAACTTCCAAAAGGCAAACACTTTTACAAAACTGAACCATTGGAGACTGGAGAGATGGCTAAGAGCATGTGCTTCTGTTGCAGAAGACCCAGGCTCAGTTCTCAGAACCCACACTGCATGACTCACAATTGGTGATAACTCCAGCTGCAGAGGAGTTATCACCCTCTTCTGGATTTTGTGGACACCTACACTCACATGTGTATATTCCACACACAGACACACACATAGGCATACACATAATGTAAAAATAAAATAAAATCTTTTTAAAAAATCAAACCACAATGCCATTATTGGACCTAAAAAAATTAATAATGATTACCAAATATCTAGTTGATATTGAAATACCCCTAGTTGTCACATAAAGTTGTTTGTTTGTTTATAGTTGTTTTGTTTCTAAATCCAGTTCCAAATAACATCCACATGTGGCATTTGGCTACAGTGTCTCATAAGTCTTTTTTACTTAATTGATCAGCATATCTCTCTCTCTCTCACACCTCTCTTTTAGTTATGGAGGAAACTAGATCATTTGTCCTATATACTGGATTTTTTTTCTTTTTCAAGACAGGATTTCCCTGTGTAGCCTTGGCTATCCTGGAACTTACTGTGTAAACCAGGCTGACCTCTAACTCAGAAATCCCTCTGCCTCTGCCTCTGCCTCTGCCTCTGCCTCTGCCTCTGCCTCTGCCTCTGCCTCTGCCTCTGCCTCTGCCTCTGCCTCTGCCTCTGCCTCTGCCTCTGCCTTTGCCTCTGCCTCCTGAGTGCTGGGATCAAAGGCATATGCCACCCCACCCCCGGTCCGCATGCCCACATGCTAGGTCTTGCTGACTACCTCTTTATGACAATGCAGGTCTGTATCCCCTAAGTTTCTAATGCATTGGTAGTTAGATCTAAAGCTTATCTCGATGTGGACTTAGTGTTTTTCTAATTGCATTTATTTATTTATTGTGCGTGCACATGTATGTACCATGCATGGCACATGTGTTGAGGTCAACTTGCAGGAGTTGATTCACTCCTTCTACCAGTGTGGGTCCCAGGATCAAACTCAGGCCTTCAGGTTTGGCACCCAACCCCCAGCTTAGTAGTTTTTATTCATTATATTTTATTGATTTTATTGTACATTTCCAAGGCACAAAATGTCCTGTCTCTCTTTTGTGACTCAAACAACCACTGATCAACTAGTTCTCTCTTTATAGTAGGGCCTGGTAAAACTCTGTCTTTCCCTCTCCACTTACAAGCTGGAATGCTGACGTGCTCTTTTTCTAACTTCTTACTCCAGGCAGTGCCTTAGTCCGTTCCCCCAGTCCCAAGGAGAGAGCTTTCCCTCAGCCTCAGCCGCCACCAGAGTTTGTGCCCCCAGAAGCACCCCCTTCCAGGGACCAGTGGGTCCCAGATGAGGCAGAGAGCATCTGCATGGTCTGCCGCAGAGAGCACTTCACTATGGTAAGCAACATCCACCCTCAGCGCCACTCCGGGGAAAGAAAAGCAGAGTGCCAAGTTGTGAGCTTGAGTCCACAGTCACCTGTCCCCAAGAGGACAGCTATGTTGTCAGATCGCCAAACCTACAACTGGATCTGCCTTTGACCTGATGTTTTTGATCCTTTGATCCTGAGGTTTTCAGGGTCCATTCAATAGTAGACATCCTCAGATAGCCTTAACTTATAAAACCATTGTCATCCTTGTTGGAAAATAAAAGCAGGCAGGAGTCACAGAGTCTTTTGGGATCCACTACCTAGTTCCTATCTCTTTCACAATAAGTCAGTGGTGGTAGTTACATATGCTAGCTCAGGAGAGAGAAGACTCAGTTCTTACTCTTAGCTCTGCTTCCTTATAGCAGTGTGACTATAAACATTTTCAATCTCATGTGCCTATAATAAGCTACAGATGATATGTGAGTTGGGTCATGAAGCTATTAAAACTACATATAATTGCATATGGTACCACAGTTAGTACCAGTACCTGTCCAGCAGATTAGTTCAGCACTGATATCAACAGTAGTGATATAATTTCTGTGCGTCTCTTTCCTTTTCATCTATGAAAAAGTATAAAATGACTATCAACCTCTAAAAATGAAATGAAACAATACTTCTTTTAAGACAGTTAGAGAGACCTAGCTATGCAGTTCTCTTATAGAGTGGTGGCCTAATGTAGACAAAGCTCCAGGTTCAGTCCCAGTACCACTTAAGATGGATGTGATGATACACATCTGTAATCCTCATACTCAGGAGGTGGAGACAGGAGGATCAACAGTTCAAGGTCATCCTCAGCTACTTAGTGAGGTCAGCCTGAGCTACCAGAGACCCTGTCTCTGTCTCCCCCTTCTCTCCTCCCTCTGTCTGTGTCTCCCCCCTCTCTCTGTCTCTGTACACACACACATACATACAATACATATTGGAGAAATGGCTCAGTGGTTAAGAATGCTTCCTGCTCTTACAGAAAATTAGAGTTCAGTTCCCAACAGCCATACCAAGCAGCTCACAAGTACCTGTAACTCCAGTTCCAGGGGATTCTGGTACCTTATTCTTCCTTCTTTCAGCACCTGAACTCACGTGCACAAACCCAAACACAAAGACAGACACAAGTCACATAAATAAAAAATAAAATAAAAGTTTAAATTTTGAATACTAGAAACCACTTGGTAAGGCTGCATTCTCACCTTACCATCATCGAGTCTATTGAAGTATGGTCCTCACAGGCATAAGCTCTTCTTCCTTTTTAAATTTTTTATTTTTTTATTTGGGTTACTTAAGGTGGAATCTGTTAACAATGAAGATGAACTGTATCAAACCCTCATGAAAATTCTGCTGTCCACATGGACTGCAAGCCCTGGGAGGTACCAGCTGTGCTTTGGTCATGCTCAGCACCCTGTTTCCCAGGCTCTAGTCCCCTGTTCTATGACCACATTCAAAGGACTTTAGCAGTTACTTTGCCAAATGGTCAGAGGAGCAGGACTCTGGACTCACCTCCTATTTTTTGCTATACTTCAGGCTGGCCTAGAACTCACTGTGTGGCCCAGGGTGGCCTCCCTGGGATTATAGTGTGAGCCACCATGTTGATTTTTATAATGTCTCCCTGTGCTGCTTCCACACAGAAGCAAACCTTGTCAGGAGCTGTTGGTTACAGGCTACCCAGGACTTAGAACATTTGTCCCTCAGCTGAATAATACCTTAAAATGTCTGTTTGGAAAGCTTTTGTTTGTGTTGTTTTTTTCTTTTCATTTGTGTGTATGGGGGAAGGGGGTGTTGAGGATCAAACCCAGGGCCTTGTGCACTAAGCTATATCCCCAGTCCCCTAAATGTGACCTGTCTAAGGACAAGGGCTTGTCTGCTCATTCTCAGTACAAACCCAAGTACCTGATGTTCTTAATAAGCCATGGTTGACAAAGCCCAAATATAAATGTATGGGTGGTAATCTCACTTTCATCCCTTTCCTTCCATCCCGATGGCTCTCCACAGTTTAACAGGCGTCATCACTGTCGCCGCTGTGGGAGGCTAGTGTGTGGTTCCTGCTCCACTAAGAAAATGGTGGTGGAAGGCTGCAGAGAAAACCCCACGCGTGTTTGTGACCAGTGCTACAGTTACTGCAACAAAGAGTGAGTGTCCTACAGCAGGAGTGACATGGTTATAGACCACTGTCAGTCCCCAGGGTCCTTACACTTCTAGCACTCCCATTGAGCGGTGTTTTGAACCTGTTAAACTCACAGGGAGGTTTCATTTAATGCGAACTCTGCAGTGTCATTAACTGTACTGTGATTGCTCATAGAATGAATGACCTCTTTAGAGAAACTGTTAAGATGGGAAGGATGAGAAGGAAATGTTCCGAGTTCTTACAGGCTGGTTTTTCTGAAATACAGACACTTCGGTCCTCAGCCCTTCTACATACTGAGGTCACCATCGCACCTTGCCATCTCTCCTGTTACCTGGCTGTGTGGCTTGGTGTGGCTCCAGTTGGACTTGGGAGGACATGTCCACACTTGCTGAATGTTTGGACTCATTTGCTGTAGCTCTATACTGGGTAGTCATCTCGGCTTGTTACTCATAGGCAAGCCCTTACACTTTCCTGCGCATGGTTAACTTCCACATAAATTTCAGAAACTGCCCCTCCCTCTAGCAAGGCAGATGGATGAAGATGATGTTTCGTGAGTCATGGTTGCTTTGATTTTTTTCTACTGCTTCTCAGTGAGAGTGTGACATGTAAGGCTCCTGGGACATCTAGGGAAAATCAGCTATGCAAAAGCAATCTTACTTTAGGTTCTCATGTTTTGTTTTACTTAGCAGACTTACCTAGATGTTGTATTCTGCTCATTAGTATTTTTGGTTGTTATTTGCCATAATGAGGATTGACTGTGTAGGATTGAAGGCATGCCATATGCATTACACAGTTCCAGAAACCCTAACATACCACTCTCTGCCATTCCCCATCAGGAGTAGGACAGGGATTACCTAAACAGCACCCTGTTGGGATTTTAAGTGAGCAGTCAATATTGATGGGGAGTCTTTTATCAGCAGTCCTCTGCAGTAGTTACATTACCCTAATGGAACCCCCATTTTACTAAGGAGACAGCCAATTAACAAACCACAAGGTGATTGGTTGAGTGCAGTGATGATAGCACACACAGACTGGCCCAGAGGGGAGAGAGTTTCCTGGAGCTGACCCTAGGAAATGAGTCTCAAGAGAATAAGGGCTTGATAGAAAAGAAACCTGAAAAAGAACAGAACAGAAAAAAAAAAATTATACTCAGAGGTTACAGTAGCACAGCAAAGGCAGAAGCAGGAGAAAACATTGACCCTTTGAGGAACTGTGAGTAGTTAGGTGACAGGCAGGCTAGGGTTCTGATCAGTGGACCCTGGACTTAAAGCTGGCAAGCTGACTCCAGAAGACTTAAACACTGACACAAGACTTGGGCTTACTCCCTGCTGGCATGGACTAGGATAGGCTAACATGGTCCTTATACACATTTTAAACTTGGCCCTTGACCTAGAGCTAGTGGTAGAGCCATTTTACAGTTTGAGGACAGCTCATGAGTAAAAGGAGACTCTAAGGAGGTGGTCAGGCCAGATCGCCAGGGCCTTTCTACTAAACTGTAGGTAAGGAGTGCTTTTAACCGAAAGGCTTCCGAAGAACTCCTAAGCAGGAGCGGAATGTGACCAGAATTGAATTTTTGAAATCTTGCTATGGCCACAAGTACAGGCTAAGTTGGTCAGAGGCAAGGAGAGCTGTTGCATCTCATGGCTGAGTTATTACAGATGCCAGCAAAAAATGACGAGGTCTCCTCAGACAGAGAGATGGGAGCATTTAAATGGTGTGTAAGAGATAAAATGCACAGAGCAGGGTAAGAAGCAGTCATGACCCATGAGAAAGAGAGAGTTATGCACGATTAAATCCCTGATTGTCTTAGTTAGGATCTTATTGCTGTGAATAGACACCATGACCACAGCAACTCTTATAAAGTTGATTATTGTTTAACAATAACTTTATTATTCAATTATTTATTTTATTATTATGTAATTGGGGCTGGCTTACAGTTCAGAGGTTTAGTTCATTATTGTCATGGCAGGAAGCATGGTGACATGCAGGCAGACATATTGCTAGAGAAGGAACTGAGAGTTCTACATCTTGATCACCAAGCAGCCGGAAGTGACTGAGACACACGAGGCCTGACTTGAGCTTCTCAAACCCCAAAGCCCACCCCCAGTGACACACTTCCTCCAACAACACCACACCTACACCACCAAGGCCACACCTCCCAATAGAGTCAGTCCCTATGAGCCTATGGGGCCATTTTCATTCAAACCACCACGCTGATCAGTGACTAATAGAGCAAATGTCAGTGTCATTCACTAAGCTCAAAACAGAAGAAGTGGTTGAGGCATTTTGTTTTTCTTTCTCTGTTTCTAGTGCACCAGAGGAGAGCCCATGCCAGTCAGAAGGTAAGGCCTAACCGCATTCTCTGCGGCTCTGTTATCAGCACACCAACTGCAACTGATAGCCGTATGCCAATTTATCCACTTGGTTCACCAAAGAAAAAGCTTGGCTTTTCTATTAGCCTGTTTCCCTCGACATTCTTCACATTAACCTTTGTCTAGCCCCATTAGCTTTTAGCACTGGGAAGGCCAACAACCAGTGAATTTGGTGCTTATCTTTTAGTAGGCTACTCCATCCACCGACACCCCAGCTCTGCTCCTCCATGGTCCTATCATCCAGTGCTTTGTTCTGCCCCTTGGGGAATCACTGTTAGTAGTTTGACCAATATCTTTCCAGAGCAGGTTAGTTTTTGTAGTATCCAATAGTTGAGCCATGTCTTCCAGGGTTTCTTGTGTGAAGTATCACAGTCATGTCACAAAAACTGTAACATTTATACCAGCTCTGTGCCTGGAGAAGAGAACTTGGGGTACCTTGGGGTTTCCTAAAGAAAACAAAAGGAAAGTGGGGAGGGTGCCAGGAAGATGGTTTAACAGTTAAGAACACTTACTGCTCTTGCAGAAGATTGAGGTTTGGTTCCCAACACCCAAACTGAGTGATTCACAATGGCCTGAGCTCTTAATTTGCGGAGATATGATGTCTTCTTCTGGCCTCTGCAGACACATGCACATACATGGTACATGTAAACTCATGCAGGCACACACGCACACAAACGTAAATAAATCTTTAAAAAAGAAAAGAGGAGAGACTATAGAGAGAGAAAGGGGCCTTCAGACAGCAGGCAGATACCAGCCTGTGACATATGCCAGACTGCATGACAAGCCAGTGACTGAGCTGTGAATGACAACTTTCTTCTCAGTTGCAGACAGCTCTAAGAATGGAAGTCCTCCATATTCTGCTGTGGTGAGAGTCCCCAAAGCAACTGAGGTGGAATGGATCTTGAGTCTAAATGAAGAAGAAAATGACCTTGTGCGGAGTGAATTTTACTATGAGCAGGTAAAAACAATAAAATGTAATGGTCACTTAAGTTTCTTTATGATGTCTGACAGGATAACAGGAAACACAGAGGTAGGTGAGTGAGCCTGGTCCTTGTTTGCTTAGCATACAATTATGAGAGCTGAAACAAGTAAGCCAGTGGGCAAGAGATGAGTGACATCTCCGGAAGAAACCCTGAGAAGGAGTAAGAGTGTAATAAGCAGAAATTGGAGACTGCAAGGAGAGTGAGGATACAGGAAAGACAAAGCACAAGACTCATCAGTCTGTGACCTGGGGAGACCTCTCGGGGGCCAGAGAAGTGCTTTCCATGAAAGCACGAGGATCTGAGTTTGAATCCCCAATGTCCACATAACAAATGGGTGCAGCAGCTTGTGCCCGTATAGTCCCCACACTGAGCAGGCAAGACAAGCAGATCCCTGGAGTTCCTGGGTAGCAAGTTCCAGGTTCAGTGAGGGACCCTGACTCTAAAACAATAAGGTGGGAAGCAATTCGGAAAGATACCTAGTATCAACCTCTGGCCTCGACACACACATGCATGAACACCATATACACACCTAAAATGTCTGAGCAGACGCACAGTGTCAAAAATCCCAGGACATGATTAGGGCATCAGAAGACAGAATTTAAAGTAAGGGGTAATGTGGTAAGGTTGAAAAAGACTATTTATATATAAAACTATGAATTCTACAGTAGGAAATAACTATTTGACAGGTGTGGGCACCTAGGAATTTTTGCAGCATCTTCAGTGACTTCAGCTAAGTGAGTGACCGTTATAATCCAGGCCACTGATAAGAATGAATGCAGGGGCTGGAGAGATAGCTCAGAGGTTAAGAGCATTGGCTGCTCTTCCAGAGGTTCTGAGTTCAATTCCTAGCAGCTACATGATGGCTCACAACCATCCATAATGGGATCTGCTGTCCTCTTCTGGCCTGCAGGAATACATGCAGACAGAATACTGTATACGTAATAAACAAACAAACAAACAAGAATGAATGCAGTTGTGGAACAGGAGACCAGAAGATGGAGGCCACTGTGAATATTGTCAGGCAGTAGGAAGTGAGTCCTGGACCAGCCAGGTCTATGTAGAGACCTTGTCTGAAAAAAACAAAACATAAAGAGAAGCAGTAACCATGGACATAACTGTCCTCTTCCCACAACGTGACAAAACCTAACAGCCAGAGGTCCAGCAGTGAGACTTCGGGCATCTAAAATGCCACTAGCTCCACTTCTGCTTTGCTGGGGAGTGCCCAGCTTCCTCCTGCAGGAGTTTCTCACCTTTTGAAGTAGAGATGATGATTTCTACCACACAGCTGCATTTGAAAAATGCCCTGTCCCTGAATTCGATCTTTTTCTCCCCCACCTTGCTCAGGCCCCCAGCGCCTCCCTGTGTATTGCTGTCCTGAATCTTCACCAAGACAGCATTGCCTGTGGTCACCAGCTGATCGAACACTGCTGCAGGCTGTCCAAGAGCCTCAGCAACCCGGAGGTGGATGCCGGACTGCTCATAGACATCATGAAACAGCTGCTCTTCAGTGCCAAGATGATGTTCGTCAAGGCTGGCCAAAGCCAGGACCTTGCTCTCTGTGACAGGTACATTAAGAAAGAGCCTCCGTTCTTTTACACAGTGGCAGTTTTTTATCTGCCCATCTTTTCAGACCCTACTATGCCTTTCCATTTTCCTACCCTCTCTGAAGAGACATGCTGGCATGTATCCCATTTCTACATTAATGAAATCTAAGTACCTAATTACAGTGTTTGTCCTTGCCCTTTGTCACCCTGTGTCCTTTTCTTCCCCAAAGTTCTTAAAAACAGCTTATGTTCATTCACTTTCTATGGCTGTGGTAAAACACCATGACTAAAAGCAATTCTGGGAAGAAAGGGCTTATTCAGCTTACAGTTCCACATCACAGTCCCTCACAGAAAGAAGTCAGAGCATGGAAGAAAGAAGTGAAGCAGAGGCCATGGAGGAGCACTGCTTCCTGGCTCGCTCCTCATGGCTCATTCATCCTTTCTAATACCATGCAGGACCACCTGACCAGGAGTGGCCCCTCCCCCAACGATCTGGGCCCTCCCACATCAATCATTAATCAAGAGAATAACCTACAGACTTGCCTAGGCCCATCTTAGGGAGGCATTTTCTCAGTTGAGAATCCATCTTCCCAAATCCGTCAAGCTTTTGTCAAGTTGACATAAAACTGACTAGCACACCCAGTTTCCCTAGCTATACCCTGTCACAAAGCAAGGAAAGACCTTTTAAAATCATTTAGGGGAGTGCCTTTAGTGTCTGTGGAGCTCTCTAGTTTTTAAAAGAAATGTAATCAATGATTAACCTTACACAGATCTCCACCCCAGTCTTGACTGCGGCCTCTGGCACTTCTACACAATGGGTCTATAAAAACAATTTGGGGCCACCTAGCCTCATTATATGAAGTTGATCTCTGGGACCCACATGGTGGAAGGAGAGAACCAACTCCCACAAGTCCTCTGACCTCCAAACACGTGCCATAACACACGGACCTACACACCTAGAATAATAAATAAATGTCTTTTTAAAACTTGGGGAAGCAGTGGGCTTCTGTACCTTGGTAGGAATGTGAGTTGTCCTGTGGAAATGGGGAAGATGTGACTGGCGATTAGGCCTCTGTTCTCCTTCAGGTTCCTACACAACCTACTTTGACTCCATCCATTACCTTGACAATGAAAACTCCTAATTCCTTGCTTATCCACCCAGATGTTTGACTCGTGACATGTGCGCCAGCCCCAACTAGCTCTGGGAACCAGGAACAGAATGTGCTTGGAAGCATAAATGCTTCCCTCAAACACTCACTCAAACCACATGCCCTCTTCTCACCTCTCAATACTCCAACCTCAGACATGTCTGCTGACCCCATGGGCCTCCTGAGGGTAGCAGAGATCCAGGAAGCCCTGACTTCAACAGGGTTCTCACCCCCGCAAGCCATCGTCCACTTCCTGGACAGTTTAGAGCACTGGCTTCAAATCACACCATCTTCCTCCACCATATGACTTCATGGCATTTTATCCATGGGAGATGACTCATCTCTGCTGCTTTTTCTGTACAAACCAGAATATTCTGTTTTTAACTATGTGCCCTTCTGAAGAAATGAATATATTTCAAATCAAACAAACAAAAAATACATCTAGTTCAAATGTTTTCATTTTCCAAATATAGTATTATATCATGGCTTCAAATCTGATTTTTCACACTATCCTTTCTCCTACCCTGTCCCCACCAGGTATTCCATACCCCATTAAAGGTATAGAATCCAGGAAAGTTGCTAAGCAAATGAGTCAGTAGGCATAAGGTTTTTTGCTGCAGTTATGAGATAGACCCCAAGAACCATGGGTGGGAGCTTGTCAAATCAGGCATAAAGGTCTGGCCCTCTGGGCTCTGTCTTGATAAGGTTTTCTTTCCCAATCCTCAAGTGTCAGGAATAAGATTGTTGGTGAGACATAAGGAAGGCCATTCTTAGCACACACAGGATGGGAAGTCCAGGAGACTAGAGGAGAAGGGCCAAGGTCCCCCTGTCTGGTACCACCTCCAGAAAATAATAATGATGGAGCCACTATACTGGCCAGGAATATGAGTCAGTGGGTTGTTTTGTTTAAGAATTTATTTTATTTTATTTTTTAAATATGAGTATTTTGTCTGTATGTATACCACATGTGTGCCTGGTGCCCACAGAAACCAGAAGATGGTATCAGGTCTTCTAGAACTGAAGTTACAGGTGGTTGTCAGTCATCATGTGGGTCCTGAGATCCAAACCCAGGTCCTCTGGAAAGTCAGCCAGTGCTCTTAACTGGTGAGCATCTCTCCAGCCCTCGACTCAATGATTCTTGTTCTGTACTTCAAGCAGGGTTCCAAAGAACCAAAGGCAAATGGGGAGCTTATGAGCTCCAGCATTTAATATAGAACCTTTGTCTCAGAAATCCCCGATATCCCTTCTCCTACAAACATAAACTAAATATAATGACTGTGACGAATGTTCCAGACACTATCCTAAGCTCTTTCATTTGTCACATTTCATTTTATCCTTATCCACTTAACAGACGAGTAAGCTGAAGCAGGTCTCAGAGCTATTAAGTTGGAGGTGGAGTTTGACTCCAGAACCCTCACAAAAAGTATCTAGGCTATGTATCTCTCAATTTCCATGACCACACTTAGCATTGAAAATGAAATAGAGGCCAGGCATGGTGGGGCACGCCTCTAATCCCAGTATTTAGGAGGCAGAGGCAAGTGGATCTTTGTGAATTCAAGGCCAGCCTGGTCTAAAAAGTGAGTCCAGGGCAGCTAGGGCTTGATTCACAGAGAAACCATGTCTTGAAAAACTGAGAGAGAGAATGAAATAGAAAACCTTCAAACAGCAATTACTCCAAAACTCAATGCAGCCTCATTTGCAGTGCCCTCTTTCTCCCTGTAGTTACATCAGCAAGGTAGACGTCCTGCACATTTTAGTCGCTGCTGCCTACCGCCATATACCATCTCTAGATCAGATCTTGCAGCCAGCTGCAGTAACGAGGCTGAGGAACCAGCTCCTAGAAGCTGAGTACTACCAACTGGGCGTTGAGGTGAGGCAAAGATTAAGCTTCTTTATATCCTACTGTCATGACCTTGGAAACGGGCCTTCCCATCTCTCCGTTGTCCTGCTCATGGATACATCCAGAGCACATCCAACTTGCCAGTGTGAGAGTTACCACATGTGGATGATGGGCAGGTAGTCGGGTCAAAGGAACAGAACAGAGCATGGGAAGACTTCAGGCCTGCATGTAGGATCTCACAGATAGAGCACTTTTTCCTCCAGGTCTCTACCAAGACTGGGCTTGATTCCATGGGTGCATGGCATGCCTGGGGTATGGCCTGCCTCAAAGCTGGGAACCTCACTGCTGCGAGGGAGAAGTTCACTCGATGCCTGAAGCCTCCTTTGGACCTCAATCAACTGAGTCATGGCTCAAGGCTAGTCCAGGATGTGGTTGAGTACCTGGAGTCCACAGTGAGACCTCTTGTTTCCTTGGTAAGAGCAAAGCACGCGGTGGGCCCTGTCCAGTAAGAAGCAAGGAACAGTAATGATCCAGGCAGAAGACAAGCTTAATTCAGTTACTAGAGCAAATGGGCTCAGAGGCTGCTCACCTGGTGTTTGTCTGTTTCTTTTATATCTGGTTAGATAACTGACTATATGGTTAGATAAATAACACAAAGTCAATTCTTTAAAAGAAAAAAGTTATGAAAAATTAAAATCACATACTCAGATTAGTTAGTTTTAATATTCCATTTGGGGTGCGCGCGTGCGTGCTTGCGTGCGTGCGTGCATGCGTGTCCCCTACCCCTTAGAATCTGCCTGTCTGAACACTAGGTTGCAGATACACACCAACTTTTATATGAGTGCTGGGCTCCACAGACTTGCACAACAAACACTTTCACAACAGACCCATCTCTGGCCCTTGGTTTCATTTTTTAAAATACAGAATAGCCTTGAACTTACGATCCTCATCCCTCAGCCTTGTGGACACCACCAAGCCTAGCTAGTGTTAAGATTTGCTGAGAGCCAGGCATAGTAATGCAGGCCTACAATCACAGCTACTTGGAAGCTGAGAGGGCTTGGAAGCAGGAGAACAACTTCTTAAGCCCTAGTGTTCAAAGCCAAATCGAACAACACAGAAAGATCTTCTCAATAAACAAACAACACATTTATGCTGTTGATTGAAGCGTGAGTTGTAAGATATTGTAGAGAATTTTATATCCTGCCTATTTTTCTAGGCTTAAAACTGGAGTATTTTTCCACATTGTTTAATGTTCCCTCAGGCAGCCATGATTCACATAGAGGCATGTGAACCTCTGCTTCTCGTACAAACTGCACAAACTCAGTTCTCTCCACCTTCGCTCTTTCACTATTTTGTTTGTTTGTTTGTTTTCAAGACAGGGTTTCTCTGTGTAATAGTCCTGGCTGTCCTGGAACTCACTCTGTAGACCACGCTGGCCTCGAACTCACAGAGATCCTCCTGCCTCTACCTCCCGAGTGCTGGGTTAAAGGCATGTGCCACCATGCCCAGCTTCTCTCATATTCTTTTTTCCCTCCAGCAAGATGATGATTACTTTGCCACTTTGAGGGAACTGGAAGCCACCCTACGAACCCAGAGCCTCTTCCTGGAGGCCGTTCCTGATGGAAAGATCATGAACAATGCCTACTACCAAGAATGTCTCTTCTACCTGCACAACTACAGTACCAACCTGGCCATCGTGAGCTTCTACATGAGGCATAACTGCCTTCGGGAAGCCCTGCTGCACCTGCTCAACAAGGTGAGACATTTCCACACAGTCCAAGGGTAGTGGCCACCTCAACCACCCTATAGACTTAACTCAGTGTCTAGCTGTGAGATCATTTCCAGCAGAGTCAGGTCAAAATGAAAGCCTAGTCTATCCAGTCATCCAATGAGGGCAACAAGTCTTAACATAAATCCCAAATATCCCTCCTGACTGGCAATAGCAAATTCATCTCTATCCCCAAAGCGTAGAACACAGTCAGTGAATCAGCCTGGTAGCTGGAGTGAAGTACTCAGTGGACGTCTTGTATGGCCTCAGGCACATTGCTGAACCTCTTGGTTTCCACCTGGCCTAAGACAGTTCCCACCTACACCTGTTACAGACATGAGCACTCCACATGTGTACAGGCAAGAGCACCAAGAGCATCATCTTTTTGTGTACTTAATTTAGTCAGAGGGAAAGAGGGATTGAGAGAAAAAGAGAGAGAGAGAGAGATCATACACAGAGGCCATGGAGCTTATGGACAGAGGACAACTCTCAAGAGTCAGAGTGAGTTCTCACCTTCCACCTTTGTGGCAGGGGCTCTTGTCTCTGCCACTGTTCTGCAGGCTGTAGGCTAGCTAGGCCATAAACTTTCTCCTGTTTCTGCCTGCCATCTTACTGCAGGAGTTCTGAGCTCACAGATGCACGCTCCTGCTCGTTATATGGGTTTCAGGGACCAAACTTGGATCACAAGTTTGCATAGCAAGAGCTTTTACACTCTGAGCTGTCTCCTAGGCTTGGCCCTCCTTTTTTTAATCTCAACATTCCATGGTAACTTTCTGATAGTGACTGATATTTACCAAAGTTCATAGAAAACTAAGCGAGTTTACCACAAACTGCTATCATTCAACCACACTAAATCAGAACAGCGGCCAAAATTGTTTGCGAATAGACATATCTTCTAGATGACTCCAAGAGAATCTGGCATCCCGGTAATAAGACCCATATAGGACAGTGAAAGAGAAGCCAAAGTGTGGCTACCACTGTGTCTTGGCTGCTGAGCATGTCTTAAGAATCATATAGAATGAGTCTTACTATTTGGAATTTATTTTTTCCTTTTCCTCTATCTCCCCATGAATTGAGAAGTAAAGATGTTTCTATCAGGCACAGACTGAGAGTATAAACCATCATCAGGTCCTGTTGCCTTGGATTAGTTCAGCCAGAGGTAAGCTGCTTATCTTATTCTCCAGGTGGAAGCTGAGGACAGCTCTGCCCTTGTTTTGCACTTGACAGAGCCAGGCAGGAAGTCTTCTCCATTGTCTCTGTCATCAACTATCCTTTTCTAAGAGCCTTGCCTTTATCCTCAAGCAAGTAGGGGTGCAGGAAAAAAAAATCACTGAAAGTGACACTTGAGCACCTAGCATGTGTGGGGCTTCTGAGTATTCTTTTCCCTGTCACACTGCCCTCAGTGTGAATGTCCTCAGCATGACACCTCCATGCTATTTCTCTCCCCAGAGGGCCTTCATTAATCATTAGGAAGAAGGCCAACTCTAACATGCAGCTGAACCCCAAGATCTGTCCTACATTTCTGATTTTTTTCACCACAAATGCTGCTGATACTCCATATTCCAGACTCACCAGAGTATTAACACTATTATCTTTATTAGTCTTAATGCACTTTGCATCTATCTAGATTGCCCTGCCCTCCTTGTTTTCTTGGAGAAATTCTGCTCATCCTTTCAGGCTTAACAGGAGTTAAGCATCAGTAGAACAGAGCACACACTAGAGAGGAAGAGTCAGGCATATTTCTGTGAGTTCAAGGCCAGCCTGGTCTATATTTCGTTCCAGGAGAGCCAGGGCTCTGTCAAAGAGAAGAGGAAGAAGAACATGAAGGAGATAGTGGCAGAAGAGGCCAAAGGAGGGGCAGGAGGAGAGAGGGAAGATAAGAAGGAAGCAGAGGAAGAGCAGTGTTATACAATATTAGATGGGGTGCCCAGAGGAGGTGGCCTCTGAGTAGAGGACTGAAAGACAGAAGGACAGCTGGAGGGATTGTGCTCCAGGCAGAGGAAGTAACAAATGCAAAGGTCGGGGTGGCTGAAGCTGGGAGAGATGGGGACAGTAATCCATTCGAGAAGGTAGTAGCTCAATCATGCAGCAAATGGAGACATCGTGAGAACCTGGGCTGCATAGTGAATGAGAAACAAAATCACTGGAAGATGGTGAGCAGAAGAGTAACTTCATCTGACTCATGTGTCAACAAAAATGATTTGTTGGCTTTATGTGGAAGAGACAGGAGTGGGAAGCAGTAGACCATGGAGAATGCTATTTCAGTAATTCAGGTGAGTGTGATGGTGGTGTGGGTCAGAATGTGAGTATGAGTAGGTAGCTTCTGAGTGTGGTAGGACTTGCTAAAGAGTTCTGTATCAGAGTTTGAGGAGAAAAGTGGTCCTGAGGCACTTGATCTGAGCCACTGGAAGCATGGTATGATGTCTGAGAAAGAGGAATGTGTGGGAGGAACAAGTTTCATGGAACAATCAGGAATGCAGTTTTCAGTGTGTTGAATATTTTAGTTTTGTGGGAAGGCATGTTGAAAGGTAGCTGGGTTCCATGGGAGATGAAGTTTTGGAGGTTCAGAGGGTTGAGTAAGCTGGAGATAGGTGCGGGTATCGTCAGCACACAGCGAGGAGACTAGATAAAATCACTAGGAAAGTAGAGATAGAAAAGGAGGCCTCCGGGAATGAGAGGAACCAGCTAAGGAAACTGAGTGGCCAGAGATGTTGACAGAAAACCTTGAGAGGCTGGTTTCTAGTATCCTGGAAGCAAAATAAAGAATGGCTTTTCTTAACTAAAAGTGAAAATTTTAAGCTTAATGGTTTTCAAGGCAAGAAGTCATCATCTATCAAAAGCTGCTGATCCTGTGGACAATAAATAAGTCTTTAGCATTCAAGAGGTGCTTGGTTGGTCCCCAACACCTCAAAGAAGGACACAGATAGAGTTAACAGTTGACAGCTCCTTGTTAGCTAGCATGTAATGTCAACAGCATCGTGAGGCAAAAATGTTAGGCAGATGGGAGAGAGAAGAAGAAGAACCACGAGTGTAGAAAGCCATTTAAGGAAGGGGTAGGTAGAGTGGAACATCATGAGAGTGGTGTTCTCATAAGGAGCTGTGACACAGAAGCTAGGAGGTAGTGCCCACAGAGGACACTGAAGTCCAAAGCAAATCCTTTGGACTCAGTCTGTGCCTGAACCAGCTCCCACCCTTCTGACTTCTCTCCTTACCCTGCTCCAGGAGAGTCCCCCAGAAGTCTTCATAGAAGGCATTTTCCAGCCAAGCTATAAAAGCGGGAAGCTACACACCTTGGAAAACTTACTGGAATCCGTTGATCCAACCTTAGAGAGCTGGGGAGCATACCTGATGGCTGCCTGCCAGCACCTACAGAAGAAGAACTACTACCACATCCTGTATGAGCTGCAGCAGTTTATGAAGGTGATAACAGCCCACCCTCTCCACTCCTGTCACTGATATTTCATCCTGCAGGAGAGGCTATGCAAGAGGAGGGGACAGGACCATCATTTGATCCCTGACCTTAGTTTTGACCCTAGAGCAAATCCACCATGCTCTATAACATTGTGAAATATTTAGACTTTCATGCTGCATTAAGAGCCAAACTTTAATCTTGTCTGTAATAGCATTCTTCAGAATTGAAATGTGGGGCTGGACAGATGGCTCAGCCGTTAAGAGAACTGCCTGCTCTTCCAAAGGATCCAGGTTAAATTCTCAGCACCTACATGGTGATTCATAATAATCTGTAACTCCAGCCCCAGAAGATCCAATGCTCTCTTCTGAACTCTGAGGACACCAGGCAAAATACTCACACATGTAAAATAAAATAAAATTTAATTAATTAATTAAAATATAATTAATATGATTTTTACCCGGGCATGGTGGCCAGCACTTGGGAAGCAGAGGCAGGTGGATCTCTGTGAGTTCAAGGCCCACCTGGTCTACAAAGTGAGTCCAGGACAGCCAAGGATACACAGAGAAACCCTGTCTTGAAAAACCAAAAAATAATAATAATAATTTTTAAAAAATAGAAATCAAGGGGGAAAAGGAAGAAAAAGATGCAAAATCCATAAGGAATGGTGTTCCTGAAAGCTAGCCTTTAGAAGAAATGCTTGAAAGTAGAAGGGCCAAGTTTCCCCTGTCTGAGGCTTCGGAGTATTGTAATCGCAAAGAAATTAGATCATCTGATGCCAAATTAAGACCAAATCTGTACTTAATGGAAAATTGAAAAGATCTTCCTTTAGATCTCTACATGGTGAAATAACATCCAACCCAAGAGCTTGGCCAGCTCTTCACTGTCGGGCCTCTGGGACTGTGTAATTCCTGACATAAAATGCCAGCTCAGCTGGTGAGAAAGCAGGCACTGGAGCGTATCAGAGAAGAAAAGAGGATTTGGGATGGAGACATCCCAGGACCAGAACCTGAAGGTGTGCTATATCAGGGGAGTCAGGTAGAATTCTCATGACACCCACCCTCCAACATCTCTGATCTGTCCTAACTTTAGCATATATTTCTCTCAATCCTAGGACCAAGTCCGGGCAGCCATGACCTGTATTCGGTTCTTCAGTCACAAAGCAAAGTCCTACACAGAGCTGGGAGAGAAGCTGTCATGGTTGCTTAAAGCCAAGGACCACCTGAAGATCTACCTCCAAGAAATGTCCCGCAGCTCTGAAAGGAAGAAAACCACCTTCTTCAGAAAGAAGATGACTTCAGCTGATGTGTCCAGGTATTGCGAGGCTCAGAAGATGGTCAGTGCAGGCGGGAGGCTGGGGCAGAGTGTCATGGGGTTTGAACACATCATCCTGGATGATAGTGTCTGCTCCAAACTGAAAAGTTACGGAGGTGTTAGTAGGAAAGGAATTAGGAAGCTACTGAGGTGTTTGTAGGAAGGGAATTAGGATCACATGCTACAGCCAGACCAAACCCACATTCCATCTACTGTGATCTCTCTCTGTTCCCCTTTTCTTTTTTGGTGCACATCAGCCACCGGCCTCCAGGATCCTCAACCCAAGTGCTTTCTTCCTTCTTTATGTTTGTCAACCCCTCTATTTAGAATGTACTATCTAAAGTAAATGCTTAGCTAAGCTTGTTAGTCTATGCAGAAGCAGGAGGATTGTGAATTTGAGGCCAGCCTAAACAGTATAGCTAAATGTAGTCTCAAAAAAGAAAAAGAAAAAATAAATAAACAAAATTTCTGCTACTCTAATTTGTTCTCTTAGACTCAATCACTAAACCTCTTCTGTGCCTGGTTCCTGTCCATTTCTCCTCTAGTATGACTGTGGGGCAGGCCTCAAGCCTCTCTCCTCACTCTGGTACCTGCCACATAGGTACTCAGTATGTTGATCCATTGCTGGAACTTTGTCCAGCCCCACAGTGCACCCTAGCCACTGTGTTGTCTGGGAGGTCCTAGGTCCTTCGTTTTAGTCTAACTGTAACTGTTTGGAGCTATTTCAAGCCTCTTCCCTTCACATCATTTCTTTGGTCTTTGCATTGCCATCTTCTTATGAACCAGTCACCCAGTCCCAGACACCCCACTCCTAAGAGACTCATGAGGCCGGGCCATGGCTGTCCTGTTCCCATAGGCACATGAATACCCTTCAGCTGCAAATGGAAGTGACAAGATTCTTACATCGCTGTGAAAGTGCTGGGACCTCTCAGATCACAACTTTGCCTCTGCCAACACTCTTTGGAAACAACCACATGAAAATGGAAGTGGCCTGTAAGGTACGAGTACTACCTCACCTCTGGCAGACTGCTCACATCTTCAGAATGCTTATCCCAGTTACAATTATCTGATTCTGTCTGTTGTTTGCTTGATATCATCCTCCACCCTGGAATGCGAGCCTCGGGCTGGAGGTAGAGCCTATTTCAATCACTTACATCTCTGGTACCTAGATGCCTAGTAAAGTCTCAGCATACATTTAATAATTGAATAAATGGATTGGGTGTGTTGTCCCATGTCTGCAATGGCAGCACCAGGGAGGCAGAGGTAGGAGAATCACTGCAAGTTCAAGGCCAGCCTGATCTACATACTGAGTTCTAAGCCAGCCAGGGCCATGTAGGGAGACCCTGTTTCCACAGAAACTCAATGATGATGTTGATGATGATGATGATGATGATGTTAACAAAAATAAAAATAGGAGCCTTGATTTTTTTTATTGAGAAGCTATTAGAATGATTATGATTCCTGTAAGTATATCTCCCTCTCCATCCAGGTTATGCTGGGAGGGAAAAATGTGGAAGATGGTTTTGGAATTGCATTCCGTGTTCTGCAGGTATGATGTATTATTCAAGAGTATGCTAAGGGAACCTGCGCCTGACATTTCTGTAAAAGGCTATTCGTTAGAGACATTCTTATCCCAAGAGGAGCTCTGCATGTACATCGTGGTGGGGGGGGGGGAGGATTGGTGCAGAGCTGGGTCAGATGCCAGACTATGTCATTAGCCAAAAGCCAAGCTTAGCCTCTCAGAAGGTATCAAGGAGCCATGGAAGGCAGCTCCCCATAACTGGTTCACTGCAGAAATATCACTCATCTTCTCAGGAGAACATGTCTGGAAGGAGGAGCCAGGACATCTCTCCTGAGTCCTTCAGCATAAGGGCTAACCTAGATTTGAGGTACTTACCTGGCAAGTTTCAGGAAGTGAGTCTTTTGATAATCTGTTTCAACACTTAGACAGCTCTTAACAGACAAACACCAGTTCCATACACTATTTCCCAGAGAAAAGTGAATCAGGGGAGAGAGAATTGGGCATAGGAATTAAATAAAATGTCTTTGCAAGTCCATGAAGCATGGGCTGGAAAGATGGTTCAATGGTTAAGAGCACTAGCTGGTCTTCCAAAGGACCTGGGTTCAAATCCGAGCACCTACATGGCAGTTCAAAACAGCCTGTAATGGCCAGGCATGGTGGTACACACCTTTAATCCCAGCACTCAGACAGATCTCTGTGAGTTCAAGGCCAGCCTGGTCTACAGAGTGAATTCCAGGATAGCCAGGGCTACACAGAGAAATCCTATCTCAAGAAACCAAAAAGAAAGAAAGAAAAAAATCCATGGAGCCAGGCGTGGAGGCACACTCTGGAATCTCAGTGTTTGGGAAGTGGCAGCAGGAAAATCAGGCCTTCAAAACCAGCATTGACCATATCCTCAAGAAAAGGAAAAAGAAAGCCTGTGGAAGCAAGTAGGATGTACCATTTCATATACTGAGGAGCTAGTTTTTATAACCATTTCTTAAATGTTTGCCTAACTCCAAAGAGAACCTTTCTTGCTTTTGCATATGTGTTTTATTTGTAGTCCCTATAGTGACTACAGTTGCTTCCCTCTGTGGGCATCCCCTGCTGTCCTCAGTCTGTCATCCATGTTCTGTCCTAGGACTTCCACCTGGATGCTGCTGCAACCTACTGCAGAGCTGCCAGACAGCTAGTCGAGAGGGGAAAATTTGGGGAGATCCGACAGCTGCTCAAATGTGTCAGTGAGTCAGGCATGGCAGCCAAAAGCGATGGTGACACCATCCTCCTCAACTGCCTGGAAGCCTTCAAGAGAATCCCACCCCAGGTGCGCATACTCCTCCATCTGCGTCAGTATCATCCCAACCACATCCTCCTCCTCCTCACTACAAGATGTGTTTCTCTTTCTCACTGTCTGTATCCTCTCCCTTTGTAGTTCATGATTATGACTTCTATATCCAGAAGGTATCCCTCATCACCCTCTTTCCTAATACTGTGTGTACCTAGAAATGTCTGTTCTGATGAGACAGATCAGAATGGGCCTTGGAAGCTTACTGCCTGCAAAATGGTTCCCTGTGACATGCTTGTGGGATGAACAGAACCACATCCATTTGTGAAAGCTCAACATGGGCCTCTTGGGAAATGATCCTTCTAGCCCAATTCCCAAGCATAGTGTTACCATTAGCTCTCATTTGTCATTCTTCTCGTGGGAATTGAGTTAGAAGAATCAAGCTTGCATCCCCACCTTGGAGTCTAGGCCCAGACTGGATTAAGCCAAGGCCCCCAGGTGGGAGGTCCTTCTCCCTTTTACTATGTCTCTGTTGTGTGCAGGAGCTGGAGGGACTGATCCAGGCAATACACAGCGATGACAACAAGGTGAGCAGAAGTGTCTCCTAGCCCTGGTGATGCTACTGAATGAATAGCCCTGAGACTTCCCTTGTCCCACAAGTAGCTCTGTGCAGTCTTGTATTTCAGTTTTCTTGGTTACCCAGGACCTAGACGGTGGGAATAGATAGGGGCAGATCAGCATTAATTCCTGAAACCTTTGCCTTCCCAATCCTTTATCCCTGAGACTGTTTAAATCTCCATGTTATACTGAGGTCTCACCAGCTAGCCATAGAAAATCCCATTTCCATCTTCAGGTTGACTGACTGTATGAGGTTCCTAGGGAGGGCAGGAATTTTCCATAGTCCATATTTAAGGAAGGAAAGATTTATTCCAACTTAGAGTTTGAGGGATATATTCCATTGCAGTGGGGAAAGAAAGGCACAGTGGTAGGAGGAGGTAGCTGGTCACACTGCTTCCAGAGTTAGAAAGTAGAGTGAGAACAGGAAGTAAGGTCCTGGAACCTCAATGCCCACCCCAAGTGACCACTTCCTTCAGTAAATGTGCCACCTTCCCAAACAGTGCCACCAGCTAGAGACCAATTGTTCCAACACAAGAGGGGTATTTCACATTCAAACCAAAGCATCCACCCAGCCCTTTGGAGGACAGTGCTGCCCTGGAGCCCACGAACTCTTCCCTGTTTGGGAAATGACTGAGCCTTTTGCCCTGCATTGCCTCTGTGAAGAGTGCCAGGCAGGATAGAAGGGTCACTGGTTGTGGCTATTCATGGGATCAATCATCCTGCCGTCTTTAAGAAGGCCCCCAGGCCAGCAGAGTCCTAAAGGAGCAAAGCCAGGCCAGCTGGCTGTCAGGACACAAAGTTTCCAACTGCCAAGTCCCTGGTGATGAAAACTGCTGTCAGGCGATGTCTTCTTACACAATCACAGAGCTGCCCCCACAGCAGTGTTGTCATTCCGTGAGTTGATCCAGCTGGTCATTGTTTTAAGAACGTATTCTAAGTATTTCCTCACTGTTTGTACAACATCCTAATGTTGTACAGGTCCTCGTTAAGGATGAGATTCCCATATTCTAAAATGACAGTTACTTTTGTAGAGTGTGAATGAGAACCCAAGAGTCAAGCTAGACAGCCATTACCACTGTTTTCAGTTGCTTCTCCCAGCTGCTATTCTAAGGTTCTTTCAGGACCTCGAGTCTTACCAAAAACTAGTTTGCTCTTTTTTTTTTTTTTAATTCTAGACTCCAGCAATAATTCCCCTCTTGAATTTTGCCTGTCAACTTGTAATATTTCATACAGGTAGAATTAACTGGCTCTAGAAGCCTGCATGGGGAGTTCACTCCCTAGGGCAGCATATATATCCCCCAATCACAGTACCGAACTGCTTCAGTGAGCTCACAGTGCACCAGACGTCTTCTGTAGTGGGAAACTTTCTTTAATCAAGTCAGAGAGACTTGTTAAGCAAGACCCCCTCTGAAAAGATGATGGGTTTTACATGGAACAACAACAACAAAAAAAAAGTCTGATTCAGAAATAACTGTTACAGCAGAAAGGAAGCTGCCAGTAGGAGCTCAGCCACAGCTTATGGAGGCTTTGCTACTGCTGGGCCCAGAGTGATGGCTGGTTAGAAGGTGCCAGAGAAACCTGAACCAAGGAGAAAAGGGTCCTTGAGTTGTGAGATGGAGAGCATAGGAGATATTTTATTTCCCATCCTGAGCTGCCTTAGATCCACAGAAGAGTAGCCCGGACAAATGAGATCTCAACTAGACCCTCTCAAACTGTGGGTATCAATTTTCCTTCCCTATGTTATCTGTCAACGAGCCTTAAGTTCAGATTTGGGGACATACCTCAATGGTAGAGTCGTAGCATTCATGGGGCTCAGGTTTAGTCCCCAGCACCACCCACCCAAAGGGCTTTTTTGGTCCTGTTTTTAATTCAGCATGTTCATGTTTCGAATAGACATAGGGAATCCATGAGCCCTTTGCAAAAGGAAGGCATGATCCATTTACTGATCCGCTCATTCACCGTGTGAAGCTCATTAACTGAACACTGACTGCATGCTAGGCACCAAGAATACAAGGGGGAGAAACGGCAGACACTCTTCCTGCTCTCTTGGACCTTGTAGTCTAGTCAAGAATATCAGTTAATCACCAAATAACTATAAAATCACAACCTGTGGATCCTGGCAATACTAGTTCTGATTCCAAAAGGGAAATTGGAGGAGTAGACATTTACCTGTGATAGTTCTTTACATGAGAACATAAAGCCATGCAATAACCTGAAGTCTAGAACATTTCAAATTGTAAAACAGTAAAAGGCAAGAACCTAGCCATCAATTTGATGAGCAAGAAGTACCATTCATCTAGCTGAGCTTTCTGATGTTCTTTGTGTTTGTTGATTCTCCTTTGGTGGTCATTTTTTTTTTTCAAATATCTCGTACCCATTCCCTAGGTTCGGGCCTATCTGACATGTTGCAAACTGCGTTCTGCCTACCTGATTGCCGTGAAGCAAGAACATGCACAGGCTGCTGCCCTTGTCCAGCAGGTGCAGCAGGCTGCCAAAAGCAGTGGGGACTCTGTAGTGCAAGACATCTGTGCCCAGTGGCTTCTGACTAGCCACTCCCGTGGTGCCCATGGCTCAGGCTCCAGGAAGTGACCCTGGGCCGCAGAACCTAGAAACCATAGCTTGGGAACTATGGCAACAGGCACAATGCCACACAATGCTCTCCATCTTCCTATGGAGTAGGACTTCTCACCCTGGCCCAGGTTGGAGTATACTTGCCTGTGTGGGCAAGAGCAAGTCCTTTCACACAAGTGCCATGTAAAATTGTAGAATCTGTGTTTGGAGATAGCCACTTCTTTCTACCTCAGAGTGACTGTGTGTGTGCATGTTCCTGTGCACTCATGTTTACGCCCAAGTATTTTTCTGGACAAATGAGACTCCTCCATGGAAGAGAGGCACTTTACTTTCTACTTTCTGCTGGTGTGAAAACCTTCCCTGTGTTTTGGTTCATATCTCGGGTCTTCCTGTCTGTCCCCTGTTCCTCCCCTCTGCAGACACGCTTTAGCAGCTCCTCTTAACAGGAGGGGCCAACACAGAATTACAGAGCAATGCCAAAAAAGATTGCTTCTTCTCCCTTCCTAGAATTCAGAGAGAGGGTTAGGATAATGCCGGTGGGATAATGACAGCTTCCCTGGCAACACTGCTTGTAAGCACAAGGTGTTCATTCAGGTGCGGGCATCTTAAAGGTCTGGCGATGGTATAAATGGCCATATCTGTGAGGCTGAGGCCAGGCCCTGTCACATTCATCCAGAGGGGAGGAAAAGGCAGGCCTCTCCGAGCACAAAACAGGCTCTTGTCAGTATCCCTGCTGCAGGATTAATAGGTAAGGACAGGTTGCTTTTTCTCTTTGGGTCTGGGGAGAGAAATGGTAGCCAGGATCCTGGGGCCGAGTGAAACGCTAGTCTCCACTGATTTGAGTTCCGTTCTTGTTTGTGTGTCTTGAATTAGTTAAGAAACCATTTCCCCATCCCTTGCATCTCTTCAGTCTCGAGACCATGGATTGGATATGCAAAGACCTGGCTCAATGAGGCAGCAGTACACTGAGGGGATGGGGTTCACTTCAGAGTGTAATGGTGGAGAACTTGATAGAGGATTTAATATGCATCTGCTTTTCACTTGAGGTGAGCCAGTGCTCTAGAGAAAGTGTCTGTTATCTGGTGGCAAATGAGAGCCCTCAAGAAAGGCCTGTGGCCCTAAGTCACCCACCAGCCAGAGCTGAGCTTATTGGTCTCCCCTTTGCTGCCAAGGCAACAGGAACTGGAAACTGAAGTTAAGTGTCTCTGGTGCTTAGAAGCCCTGTCCATTACTTCTGAACCAAGTTTTTCTTAATAAACAACTATTAATGGACATCTGGTCCTATTAGAGAAGAAAGCTTTGGTCCTATTAGAGAAGAAAGGCTGAAGGAAAAATACTAGATCCCTTAAGGGTGCAACTGACAGTGGCTTTTCCTTCCTTGAGTCATAGAACACACCACAGCTTCCAGGAACCCCATTTCCTGGTGTCTGCTTGCACTCAAGACTGTCTTTTTGCACTGAGCATAAGCACTTTACACAACTGGGTTGTAAGTCTTGCAGCCCTTGGTTTAGGATGTCACAACCAGACCTCCCTGACTTTCTTCTAACTTGAATTGTAAAATAGGTAACCACTGACCAGGCCAACAAAGAAAAGACTGCAGACTTAAGACATTCACACTGTGGTCTCCTGAAAAGCAACAATAATATCAAAACAGTTGTGCATGTTGAGGGGTTCTGTGTCCTACTACAACCAAGCCACAATAAACTATCCTACCTACCTTTTGGCTTCGTGGCTTTAGTTTTTTAGTTTTTTATTTTATGTGCATTGGTGTTTTGCCTGCATGTATGTCTGTATGTGTGTTTCGGGTCCCCTCGGAATTGAACCCGGGTTCTCTGGAAGAGCAGCCAGTGATCTTAACCTCAGAGCCATCTCCACAGCCCCGTAACTTTATTTATATAAACACACTTTTTTCTTAATTTTGTATGAGTGCCTGCATTTATGTATGTACATCACACACATGCCTGGCACCTGTAGAGGCCAGAGATGGTATTGGATCCCCTGGAACTGGAGTCACAGGTGGTTGTGAGCTGCCTGATAAGGTTTCTGGGAGCCGAATCCAAGTCCTGTGTAAGAACAAGTACTTACTTGTCCTTAACTACTGAGCCATGTCTCCAGCCTATGACTTCTATTTATTTTGAGATAAGGCCTCATGTAGCCCAGGCTGACTTTGAACTTGCTGTATTGCTGAAATTGATCTTGAACTCCTGACCCTCTTGCCCCCATGCTTCCTGTTTCCAGACTCCTACCTTTTGCTTCTGTGCTCTGTGGAAACAAAAGGTGAGTGGGAAAGTTAGTTCAACTGGCTAACTTTCTCTTAGTTTAATATCAAACTTTATTTTTTTAATATTATTTATTTTTATTTTATAATAATAAATAATAATAATATTTTTTATTATTATTTATTTTTATTTTATGGGCATTTGTATCTTGCCTGCATGTTTGTATGTGTGAGGGTGTCAGGTCCCCTAGAACTGGAGTTACAGGCAGTTGTGAGCTGCCATAAGGGTGCTGGGAATTAAACATGGGTCCTCTGGAAGAGCAGCCAGTGCTCTTAGCCAATTCCATTTTCTGGCCTCCACAGGTGCCAGGCATGTGTATGATGCCCATACATAAATGCAAGCACTCATACAATTTTTTAAAGTATGTTTATATAAACATCGCCTTGTAGTGACTAATGAGTATTCATTAATGACTATTCATTCACGAAGGATTTCCTACAATTCCCTATGTATTAAAAAAAAAAAAAACCTATTGGTGGACTAAGGATATGTCTCAGTGGGTAAAGTACTTGCCACACAGGCCTGACAACCTGAGTTTAATCCCTGGTACCCATGTGAAGCTGGAAAGAAAACTGACTTTTCAGGTTGTCCTCTGACCTCCATATACACACCGTGCCATGAAGGTGTCTGTATACACACACAAACACACACTATACATATAACATTAGTAAATTCTAAAACCTTAAAAGGGCCTGGCCATGGTGGTGCATACCTTTTTTTTTATGTTCATTTATTACTTCAAGTTACATCTTCATCTCCTACTCCTCCAGAGTGGAGTGTCCCTACATATCAGTCCCCCATTCCAGTTCAGCAGTCATATGAGGGCTAAGAGCTTCCTTATATATTCCTTATATACATGGCAGCACCATTAGGGCAAAGTATCTCATTAACAGGTAACAACATCTATGTTCCTGTTCCTTTTGGTGCATTGGTTATAGTGTAGTTATCCTGTACTATATGGCTAAAATCTGATTATAAGTGAATAGATGCCATGTGCATCTTTCTGAGTCTGCGTTAGTTCACTCAAGATAAGCTTTTCTAGTTCCATCCATTTGGCTGCAAATTGCATGACTTTGTTGTTTCTGATGTCTGGGTAGTATTCCATTGTGTAGATGTACTAAAATTTTTTTAATGTTTATTTATTACTTCAGGTTACATCTCCATCATATTGTCCTCTTTCCACCCCTCCCAGTCCTGCCCTCCCACCCTCTACCCCCTATCCCTTCCAACCCACTCCTCCAGAGTGGAGTGTCCCTACATATCAGTCCCCTGCCCCAGTTCAGCAGTCATATGAGGGCCAAGAGCCTCCTCATACACTGGGGGCCTACAAGGCAGCACCACTAGGGAAAAGTGTCTCATTGACAGGAAACAAAGTCTATGTTCCTGTTCCCTTTTGTGCATTGGTTGTAGTATAGTTATCCTGTACTATATTGTTAAAATCCGATTATAAGTGAATAGATGCCGGTGGTGCATTCCTTTAATCCCAGCACTCAGAAGGCAAGGCAGAAGGATCTCTATGAGTTCAAAACCAGCCTGGTCTACATAGTGAGTTCCATCCAGTACAGCTAGGGCTGCATAATGAGTCCCTGTGTCAAAAAAAAAAAAAAAAACAAGAAAGCAATGAGTGTTCCTGCCAGCTCCCTTTGGGGCTGGAAAGATGGCCCATGGGTTAAGAGCATTGGCTGTTTCCAGAGAACCCAGGTTCGAGCCCAGCACCCACCTAGAGGCTCACAACCATCTGTAACTCCAGGTCCAGGGAATATGGTGCTGCCTTCTCCCCATCAAGGGCACCAGGCACAGACATATCTGCAGGCAAAACACTCATACACATAAAATAAATGTATTTCTATAAAGTATATTTTATTAGTGCACTAGAAATATGGCTCATTATACAGCAGTTGCCTGGCATGTGTGAGGTCCTAGATTCGATCCCCCATTCCACCATAAAATAAATAAATAAATAAATTTAAGTTTAAAATCCTTTTAGTGTGCCATCTACCACCAGAAAACTTGGTATGTTTCATGTCTGCCTTAGGTGAAGTGGTGGAGATAGGTGGTACAGTTTGATGAGAAAACATAAGCGAGAGAGCCTCCTCTCTGTCCCACTGCCTGTTCCCTGGCAGAGGCTACCAGTGTTACCAATATCTACTGTATAGTCCCAGTGTGTGGGGATGGGAGGTAGTTTTGCCACAACAAATTATCCTGCAATGAACCATCCTGGGTTGTTGAGTCAGGATAAGTGCATTTGGTGACTAATCCCAGCCACCTTACATCCGGCTTTGCTCTCTGCCAGTAGGATAATGAGTGTCTGCTCACCCTAACGTTCCCACCATTTTGCCCCTGATAGTTAACAAACTTTATGGATTTTGTTTTTGTTTTTAAGATAGGGTCTCAGTTTCATAGGCTTTTGCTCAGGTGACGGGAGACAGGTGGCACACTGAAACCTTTTCTTTCATTCTTTTTTGTTTCTTTATTTTATTTTTTTCTGGGGGGGGGGGGGCGAGGCAGGGTTTCTCTATGTATCCCTGGCTGACCTGGAATTCACTTTGTAGGCCAGGCTGGCCTCGAATCAGAGATCCACCTGCCTCTGCCTCCTGAGTGCTGGGATTAAAGGCGTGCGCCACCACTGCCCCGGCACACTGAAGCTTTTTTGAAGTGAGTTGCCATTTATTTTTTAGCTCTGTGATTCCTAGCATGACAAAAAAAAATAGCCAACTATATTTTTACTGTCAACTGATCTGTGAATGTTTTTAAACTACCTGTATAGTATTTGAGGGGAGCATAACTTAAGCTTAAAATGGTTTGCTTGTCTTTCTCTTGGGGCCATATGTTTGCAGAATACCTGAGCTGAGAGCATTCACAGCACTGCTGTTCTCACCTTTCCCCAGACACACGAGCCTATCCAATTTCTCATTCAAAACAAAACAGAAACAAACACTGCAAACAAATGATAATGATGAGCAGAGACCCGAAAACATCCGGTGTGGACATGACACAAAGATGTCACTAAACAGCATACAGGAACATTTCCTCTGACGTAAGGCAGATGAGCACTGTGTTTAGAAACCCAAGACAGGCGAGGTCACCAGATGCCTTTAACTGAAGCTGAGGCAAAGTACACCCCCAGATATTACAGGCCATTCGACTTGTAATACCGGGCAAGCGAATGCCAATAGTCACATTACCCTGGCAAACTTGGGCTCTTCTTGGTCTCATCCTCTCTCCTATGTTGCATTAGTCTTCTTGGGGAGATGTGAACAGACATATTCATCTGGCATAGGGCACTGAGGAAAGAACAAAGAAATAACTCCACTCAACTGTAGCTTGGTGAGCAGATGAGTTTATTGGCCTACTCGGAGGAGCATGGGTAAGTCTCTGGCAACTGCATCACTGAAAAGCCCACTGTGGCATGGGCAATGACTCAACAAAAATTCCCCTGTCCCCTGGTAACAGCTCTGCTAGACTCAAGTCTCTGTGAAACTGACTATATGTAAGTAGGAATACTTCATTTACCAAAGCACCAAATATAGAAGTAATTTCCTGAGATAGGAAAAAAGTATTTGTAAAGAAATGGACAAAATGAAACATGTTTAAATCAAAGCTGAAAAGATACTGAGATGCAAGCAAGAAAAATAAATGTTATGACATGAGTATATGATATTTTATAAACCAGACATGTCTGAACGACTGAGCTGAGCGTTACTGGTCCTTGTGTTCGCACACATCATCCTGCTCCACACGGAACATCCAGTGGGGAACTCAAGGACTGTAGGAGCAATGGAGCCACTAACTTTTTTGAAGATTGTATTTATGCATGTAGGTGGTTTTGCCTACATGTATGTGTGTGCATCACATGTACACCTGGGACCCACAGAGGCCAGAAGAGGGCATCAGATTCCCTGGAACTGAAGTTACAGACAGTTGGAAGCTGCCATGTATGTGCTGGGACCTGAACCCAGGTCCTCTGCGGAAGGAGCAAGCACTCTTAACTGCTGAGCCATCTCTCTAGCCCCACCATTGATCTTCTAATGATTGTGAGACACAGCCCACTCTGTCTCTTCTCTAGATTGTGACATGAGCAAGAACTAGACTTTTACTCTAGCAAGCCACTGAAATTTAGCATTGTTTCTTGTACCAGTTACTCTTCTTCTATTAGAATAAACTGTTCCTTGTGTTCTATGTCTCTTTGGATGATTGTTTTAGCTAGTGGAGATCATAGAGAAAATAGACTGAACACATTGACTAAAATTTGTATAAACTCCTATGAAGGTTTACAGAGGCTATTAAGAGTTTCTTCAGAATGTTAATTTCTAGTAACCAGTTAACTTCATGGAACTGAAGTCATCTGGCAATGACAGGATCTGGAGGCAGAGGAAAATACAGTGAAGTAGATGTCAAAATTTCATTGGGAAGATGAAGACATTGAAAGTGATGAAAGTAGGCCAGGAAGCAAGGTGTGGTGACAAACACTGCTAATCCCAGAAGGATAGCAGGTTCAAGCCTAAGGCTACATGTAGCAAGCTCCAAGTCAGTCTGGAATACAGATTGAGACCCTCTCTCTCAAAAATAAATAAATAAAGCAATAGATAAAAAAATCTGAATATTAGCAGTGTTCTATAATTCAACATAATGCCACTGTATCAGGACACAAATGGTGAGGGCAACTTATTCTCATGTAACAGGAAGTCTCAAAGTGGGCAGCTCAAGTCTTGGTTAATTCAATATCTCCCTACTAGTAACCCAAGCTCTTCCAGTCTTGCCCTCTACTAGTCTCAGCATGTCAGCTCAATTGTTGGGCCAGCCTAGCTCTACTCATGGACTCAGGATGCTTGTAGCCAATTCAGGCATCACATTCAGCCACAACAGAAAACAGAAATTCTGCCTGTCCCTCACTTTTTATATTTATACTTGTGTACTTATTCATTCATCCAGTTTTCAGACAGGGTCTTCCTACATATATCCCAGAAACTCCCTATGTAGTCTAGGCTGACTTTGAACTTACCATCTTCCTACCCAGCCTCCCAAGTACTGAATTTAATTACAGGCACCTGCCATTATCCACCTGCCTCGGTTTTCCCTCAGTTCAGAAACCTTTTTTAGAAACTGCCAAAACTTTGTTCTCTGTCCCATTGGCCATAATTGTGTTACATCTTTTCCATAACCAATTGCTTAGTAAGAAAGTGTGACTACCATGATTCTCTTGGACCAGTGGTCCAGGGTCCCAGTAGCATATCAGAATCATCCAGGGAACTGTCAACAACTTTTTGCCAAATCAGAGCAATTACATATAAGTCCTGGTATTTAAATATTTTTACAATATAGGCAGAGGTAAGGATACTGAAACAGGTAACAAAAGGGATAGCATAGAAAATGACTATTGTTGACATATTTAGACAGACTCTCATGGTGCTAGGACATAGCAAAGCAAAGCAAGCACTCCAGGTACATTCCCAACACCCAGCCCCACTTTATCTTAAACCACAAACCCTAGGATCTCTCTCTGTGGGGGCAGGAACAGCACTGGCTGGAATCCCCTTCATGGTGTCCTCGAGCTGGAGCTTTTCTTTTCCTTGAGTTCGAGCAAAATGCTCCGTGTTTTTTGTCCTGAGTCTGTTATGTGTCTTGTAACTAGAAGAGGGTAAATACATGCAGAACAGTTCAGGAAGCCCCAAGAGAGTAGTCAGCGGGAGTCCCTGATCTCTAATGAGGTCCTAGGAGGAATGCCTTCCTTTCAGATGAGACTTCCAATTAGCTGTCCTCACAAGCATTTTCATATTAATGATGGCCTTCCAGCTGTTTTTAATGGTACAGTGTTTGATCAACTAACTGACTTACTCTCCTGTTCTCAAGGGCATCATGTTCCTGCTCTTGTCCTCTTTTCTCCTTGTCACAGGACCAGGGAGCCAGACGGTTCTGGACTATCTAGGATCCAGTTTCCTAGATGGATCATGTTCTGGACCCTGAATCTTGGGGGACACTTTGGGATAAGCATGATTGGGTCTGAAATGGAGGGGGAACTACCTTGATTCCAGATCCAGCTTCAAACTTAAACAGCATGTGGCATTTTACAAACATCATTTCTATTATAGCGTCTAATGCTGATTTATTTCAGTATAAGTATGATGCTCTGGAGGGGGGAGCCAGAGCAGCTAGCTTCTTGCAGCCCCGACACAGGTCTGCTTCTTCTCCCTGTGTCTAACCCCCTCTGACATATATGTGAACCCCACCTCAAGCCTGTCCCCTGCGTCACAGTCCCCACTGCTTATCTCTTAGACCTGGCACATGTGAGCACACATGTGAATCTTTACCCCCCTCCCCCTCACACACACACACACACTTGTGGTGTTCTTCACTCCACAGAGAGCATCTGGGTGTGCTCACTTCCCACCTTCCATGCTTCTGAGACTGTTCCTGTTTCTAGCACAAGGAGGACAGACATTCAGGTGCATCATCAGTGCAGTGCAGTGAGTACTCTGTTTCTTCTGCCTTGTCTTGAGTTTGCTTATGCACTTGCTGAGAATGCTCAAAGCCGTGAGTACCCAGCATCTCCCCCCCTTTACACACACACACACACACACACACACACACACACACACACACACACA
>CAJQZJ010032322.1:6641522-6658485 GCA_907164525.1 Lophiomys imhausi
ACACACACACACACACACACACACACACACACACACACACACACACACACACACAGGCAGACAGAGAGAAAATTAATAATGAAAGATTTTAAAGGTTACTTCCAGGGGCAAGAGGATAAGTGTGGATAATGGGGTTACATATGATCAAAGTACTGCATCCACATGTATGAAAATATAATGAAACCCATTACTTTACACAGTTAACACACTAGTAAAAATTTAAAAGCTGTTTTATTGAAGAAGAGAGAATTTATCACCAGATTCCCTTTGGATGCCTCAGATCTGGGACCAGTACAGATGGTTTTTATTGGAAGCCATGTGTGGTGGCACACACCTTTAATCTCAATACTTTGGAGGCAGAGGCAGGTGGATCTCTGTGAATTTGAGGCCAGCCTGGTCTACAGAGTTCCAGGACAGCCAGGGCTACACAGAGAAAACCTGTCTCAAAAAAAAAAAAACAAAAAACAAAACAAAACAAAAAGATGGCTTCTTCGGCCAATGGGTTATAATATTACACACATCTGCCCACCTCTTCTGGGTGACCTTCAGCAAGGAGGTCATGAAAGCCACAACACAGAACAGGGGAGCTAGAGAGAATGAGAGCCATAAGTTTAGGGAGACAGATTGGCAGGGGCTTGCTTTTTTGTTTCTATGTCAAATCTATCTGGTCATAGTCCGTGATGGAGCTAAATGGCTCTGTAGTTTAAGCCACAACTCTCACTTCTCAAAATAAAAATACTGGTATTGAAAGAAATCTGAGTGGACACCTAGCTTGGTCACCTTACTTTGTACCCAGACGCAGTATCCTAAGAAAGTTCTTAGAATGGGTGAGTGGCTTAGGAAGGCATCACTGGCATATGACTCAGTAGACTAACTGACCAGTTTCCTTTCCTCCATTTCTCCCCAAGAACATAAAGAAAGAAAATAAATAAATGAGTGAGATGAATACAAATCTTTATTTCTCTAAAACTTGAAGTAAAGAGACAGTTTAGAGAAAAAAAAATCTACATGGTGGGAAATGGGAAGGACCAGCTTTGAGCAATGGCTCCAGGATGCTCAGAGGAAGAAATGAAGTTTAGCCAAAGTGAGCTACTTCTTCCTGAGTTGGTCCAGACTCCAGGGATGTGACTAGCATTTCATTTCAAAGAGAAAAGAGGCCGGCCAATCGAGAGCTGGAAGACATAGCTCCTGCAAATGTACAATGCTGGTGCTGCTGTGAGAATGTAAGATAGTATCTACGGTGCTGGTGAGGAAACTGATCCAATTTCCCAGGTTCCTCTCCACCCCCATGTCCAGCCTGGAGTCTACATAGTTCTCTTGCCCCAGATAGCTGTGGATTCTCTAAGTCTTTGAGAATGACCTGTAGGTGTGCACACCATCCTGTATTATGGCCCTGCCTCACAAAAAGGCTGTGTGCGTGAAGGGTTCCAGAAGGTTCTGAGTAGGCAGGAGTCACAGCAGCAGCAGGCCAGGAGGATAATCCTTTCAGGTTGGCCTTCTCTTGGGTGCCCTTTTATTACGGCATGGATTGGGCCTGAAAAGGCCATGCTCTTCAGGCCAACTATTCCCACTGGATTCCTAGAAGTTCACAGCTGACATTCCACAGGCGCTCAGATGTTTTCTTACTCCGGGCCCTTGGGGACACCCAAGTCCTCTTGCAATCACTGGTAGGGAAAGAGTGAACATTAGAATGAAAACTGACAATCATGGAACACATTTCTCAGAATAGATTTCTAATTATATAAAATAAGTGCACTAGACTTAAACTACACTGAAATGAATTCTTAAGTCTTTCGGGGTCAACTGTGGCAGTAGAGCCTAAATGATATAGCCCTTGGGAAGCAGAAAGGCAGGAAGATCAGGAATTTAAGATCCATCCTGGGCTGCAGAGTGACTCTGTGGCTATCCTGGTCTATAATTAGGCCATCTCAAAAAAACAAAATATAGGATCTGGAGAGATAAACTGGTAGCTTAGAATGTTTGCTGCCCTTCCAGGGGATCCATGTTCGATTCCCAGCACAATGCCAAGTAGCTTACAACCACCTGTAACTCCAGTTCCAGAGGATACAATATCCTCTCTGGCCTCCATGGCCTCACATACATGCATATACACCCACACAGACACACATAAATTTAAAAGTCTTTGAAAAAACCAAAATATAAATATGTATGCACATATACTCAGACACACATAAATTTAAAAATCTTTAGAGAAAAATCCAAAATATAAACATGTATGCACATATACATGTATAGTTAAACAAACTTTGATAGTAATACATAGGCTTGTTGTTAACATAGTCTGCAACAAGATGCAATACCAGACCGATGCCCAACTACTTCAAAGTGATTCTGAGGAAAAGAGACACTATAAAATATGTCCAATAATTCAATGTGATACAAAAATACCAGTAGCCTTATGATGGCAACGTCACAGATTACACCACGATTGCTTTCTTACTATGTTTAGAGAAACTGTGAATTCCGTCCAGAGTCCCTTGTGCCCAGTGAGACCTACTTAAGCACTGTCCTATTTTAGAATGAGACAAGGGACTAAGGTCAGGAGGGAAAATGGAAAAGAGATAGAATGACCTACGGGTTTCTATCTTTCATAATTACTAAAGTTCTTATGATGTTTGGAAAATATAATTCTGATAAAAAAGAAAAGCCTGTCATTTGGCTGGCCTCCTTTTTTTAGCCTTGTTTGTTTATGTAGAGATATAAATAAGTTTATCTATATTTTTCCTTTTATTCAAAAGCAGGACCATGTTGTATTAGTTTGGTGAAGAAGCCTTTCTTTTGTTAAAATGTATTTTAATTAAATAAATAGCAAACGAATGCATGATCTTCTAAAAACATTTTAAATGATAAGGAAATGCCTAGAATAAGAAGTTGCAATCCTCTTTCTCACCTTGCCTGACTCTTTCTCAAACTCCCTTGAAGTAACTATTACTACCTACTAGCTGGTCTTTCTAGACTATTCATTATGTATTTGTAATGAATTTTTATTTTTATTTTTTATTGTTTTGGTTTTTCAAGACAGTTTCTCTGTATGCCAAGCCTGTCCTGGGCTCATTTTGTAGACCAGGATGGCCTCAAACTCACAGAGATCCACCTGCCTCTGCCTCCTGAGTGCTGAGATTAAAGGTGTGCACTACTACACCCAGCTAATGACAACATTGGGGGGGGGGAGGACAGTTTCAAGACAAGGTTTCTCTGTATAACAGTCCTGGCTGTCTTGGACTCACTTTGTAGACCAGGCTGGCCTTGAACTCAGTTCTGCCTGCCTCTGCCTCCCAAGTACTGGGATTAAAGGCATGTGCCACTATGCCCAGCTTACATGGTTTTTTTTTAAAGATTTTATTTTTAATTATATATATATATATGTCTGTGTGTGGGTTTGTGCATATGAGTGAGAGCCTGTGGAGGCAAGAAGAGGGTGTCAGATCCTCTGGAGTTGAAGTTATAGGCAGTGTGAGACCCTCAGTTTTGAGAACAGTCCTCTGCAAAAGCAATAAGAAATTAGTTGCTGGGCCTTGTCTCCAGCCTCAATAGTTTTGTATTCTATGGTTTGTTTGCTTGTTTTCTCCAAACATTGTATTATTAAAATCCCTTATTAAAAAAAAATCCCTTATTGCCGGGCGGTGGTGGCGCACGCCTTTAATCCCAGTACTTGGGAGGCAGAGGCAGGCGGATCTTTGTGAGTTCGAGGCCAGCCTGGTCTACAAAGTGAGTCCAGGACAGCCAGGGCTACACAGAGAAACCCTGTCTCGAAAAACCAAAAAAAAAAAAAAAAAAAATCCCTTATTAATTAAATATTATCTGACTATTAAATATTAAATGACTACATAGTATCTGCCACACTCATAAGGCAGTAATATAAACAAGCACTTAGATTGTGGGATAGTTTTGCTCAGTAAACACAGACTGTATGCCAGGTGTGGTGGTGTACATGTTTAATCCCATAACTTGCCCATCAGGAGGCAGAGACAGGCCGATCTCTGTGAGTTCCACTCAGGACTACCTAGACAGACCTTGTTTCAAAGAAATAAACAAACAACAAAAAAAGATGCAAACCAAAAATACATACATAATTCAAAATTTCTAGTGGCCATAGTTAAAAAGAAAAATAATCGAGGGATGCTGGGACATAGCTGTATTCCCAGCACTCAGGAGTCTGAGGCAGCAGAATCATAAGTTTGAGGCCTAACTGGACTACTCAGTGAGAAACTGCCTCTGAACAAGAGCCTGGCGGTGGTGGCGCACACCTTTAATCCCAGCACTCAGGAGGCAGAGGCAGGTGGAACTCTTGAGTTTGAGGCCAGCTGAGATGACTGTATAAATTAATACACATAACACACTTAAATGAGTGTCAAGCATGTTCCAAGAGTTCAAGCGATATTGGCTGGCTGCTGTAAACTCACTTCCAGTTTTCCACTTAACAAATGGTGCCTCAATTAACAAAGGACAGTGGAACAGACTGAGCTAGGTTAAGTCACAGAAAGGAAAGGAGCCTTTATCTTATTCGGAAGCTCTGGCTGCACTGTGGATTTGTGTTAACATGTGGTACTCGAATTTCTGTCCCTACACACCAACAGGCAAGACCAATCCTGACAACACTGAGGGGAGGATTCCCACTAGGTAGATATGACCTCCCCCTGGCACTTTATGCCAAAGTGATATCAAAGACTTCAAATGTCAAGTGAGCCAAGCCTTAAAGGGAAAGAATCCAGAGGGTCTGCTAACACCCTCATTACAGCATAACCAACAGGGAAAGCCTTCATGGCTTTCAGAAAGCAATGGCAATAACAGAAACACTGCACACTGGAATAAAACAGAACCACAAAAGCAATTCTTTCTAACTTAAGTTTCTTTGGAAAACTCGCAGCAATTGGTTTCCAGAACCTGACCCATGCCTGGATTCCATCATCAGGCACTAGGGATCTGACTGGTGCAAAGTTCCTAGGATGCTATGATTCGAAGGCATACCCTGCACTGCCAACTCCTACCTGAAGTACTTGCCGTTCAGGGGCTCCAAACCCTCTGCCAGGGCGCAGTGCAGGCTGGTCTGAGCCCCCTGCCGAGTGGACTTGAAGAAGGGTGAGAAGAGCCGCCACAACAAGCATAGCAGGACCGAGTGCCGGACGATCTCAGACATGACGATACCTGGGTGTACCACATAGGTGGTAACCCCTGTCCCTAGGACAAAGAGGACAGTAAGACCAGGGACACTTTCTAAGCCCTTCAGCAAAATACCCAAATAAAAAGAAGGGATTTTGGGGCTGGAGAGGTAGCTCAGAGGTTAAGAGCACTGGCTGTTCTTCCCAAGGTCCTGAGTTCAATTCCCAGCAACCACATGGTGGCTCACAGCCATCTATATTGAGATCTGCCCGGGCATATATGTAGAGCAAATACTGTATACATAATAAATAAATAAATAAATGAATGAATGAATGAATAAATAAATAAATGAATGAATAAATAAAAGAAGGGATTTGGGTGTCCTTGATCCCTCTGGCTCCTACAATCCCTCCACCCCCTCTTCCACAGGATTCCCCAAGCTCTCTGCCTAATGTTTGGCTGTGGGTCTCTGCTGCATTTGTTTCCATTAGCTGCTGGATGAAGCCTCTCTGATGACATGGAGCTGGAAATTCAGCTACAGGAAACTCATCCATGGAGGAAAAGCTCAAAGGGGAATTCAAGTTGACTGTTTCAGTTTCCGGTTAGTTTCTGCTAGATGTTGTAGGTGCCTGCTTTGATAGTGTTGTCTTTATCTGAGGCAATAGGCTCCCTCAGTTAATTTCTGCTAGCTGTCTGTAAGCCCCTGATGTGATGTGTTACCTTTTGTTTGCTTTCTCAAAGGGTGATTATAGATGCCTCTGCTAGATGCTGTTAGCACACAATTTGAATATGTTTTGGTATCTATCCGCTGCTTCTACCTGCTACTCCTATTTATTCTTTCATTTTGCTTGCTATATACTCAATAAAATCACTTATTCAAAACGAAAAGCACAGCTATCATAAATCACTTCCTCGACTCTACAGAACACTACTAAAATGTATATGTTCAACAGCCTGGTTTTAGAAATTTCTATGAACCTATAATCTGGACTAAGGATTCTGCTTTGGTTTTTGTTTGTTTGTTTGTTTTATAATAAAACATTTAAATCTTTTATTACTTCTTCACATTTACCTTGGAGCCGCTTGGCCAGCTCTCTAGTGAAAAGCACATTGGCCAGCTTGCTGTGACTATAGGCCAAAATACGAGAGTAGCTCTTCTTGCCTTGGAGGTCATGAAAACGCATCTTGCCAATAAGGTGGGCCACTGAGGATAGGTTTACCACCCGTGCAGGAGCAGACTCCTTCAGCCGCCCCAAAAGCAGGTATGTAAGAAGAAAGTGACCTACAAAGAAATCCAAAAGGAAAACTCAAGGTAGAATGGCCCTAGGCCCAGCCTATAGGGAGGGACAGATGACAAGACTGCCAAATCAGCTCACTGTCCTCTGGGTGTGAATAAAGTTTGACACATGAGTTACTCAGCAGCTAAATGGGCACTTACTCTAAGTTAGTTGATTCTCCAAAGCAGGAGTCAAAGCTAGACTGTAGTAAGACAATATTTAATCTGTATTTTTGTACCTGTTGTTTATATAACCCATCAGCTAGCCTCCAATTTCTCTATATAACTGTGGGGCCTCATATACTCATATAGAAAGAAAGTGATAGTAGTCAGGGAAAATAACATTTGCCTAGGATCTAAGAATATTCCACATGCTCCCCTGACTAAATCCTTAATCTTAAACTCTGAACACCAGTTTATCTTGTGTGTCAACTTCTCAAGGTTCACTTACACACACACACACACCTCATAGAGCAGCTCAAGGCTTTGTTTTGGTTCTCATATGGATGTTACTTTCCCTGAGAATCCAGATCCTGAATACCCAAAGCTTGCCCCTGTCCAGGAAACCCTGCATTGCCAACGCCCCATCCAAGGATGGCATTTCCCTCCTTAGCATCTTCTGAGATTGGGGGGGCTTCTGAATAGAACACAGAAAAGTTGATTGAATGCTTAGAAAAGTGCAAACAAGCAATGTTAGGTCTAGTGTAGGGGAGTTCTATGAGGCTCAGTGAGGATCTGGGGAGAGCTTAGCGCTGGTGTAGGGTCATCTTCCTCCATAGAACAAGGTGGGTTATAACTCACTGTTTAGTCTCCCAAAGATACTTACCCAGGTGGTTGACTCCGAAGTGGGTTTCAAAGCCATCTGTTGTCTTAGAATATGGACACATCATCACCCCTGCATTGTTGATCAAAATATGAAGCTTCTTTTCCTCTGTTGAGAACAATCAGGGAGATCTGTGGCTAGCAAGGCATCTTCTAGTCACTGGTCACTGTCCCAAGTGTTTGCCCGAGGTTTTCATCTGTGAGCACTCTTTGTTGGGCAAGGTTATCACTCATTTTTCTCCTACCGTCTAAGATGAGGTGTTGGCTCAGAAATCAATAACTGTTCCCCATTTTGGCCTGTCTGTGAGATATAGAATCGCCATTGTCATTGGGTTTCTAGTTTTACTTGCCAATATCTTCCTGGACACCATTTGTTCATTTATATGGCAAATGTGTACTAATTACCAACTGTGGAGCAGGCCCACATTGACTGGCCCTGGGAAGACATGGTAAAACAAAGCACACCTAGATGTTGTCCCTCAGGGATCTGTAGTTCTTGGTATATGCTGGTAATTTCCCAAGACACAGGAGCATTTTGACAATGGCACAAACTCATCTAGTGCCTGTAGCCACAGAGGCTGACTTTCTGGACGAAAGAAAAGGGCAGACTCAGAGCCACACCTTATGCCGAGATACAAGCTCAGACATGGAGATGACACCTGTAAGACTTCCACTCACAGTGGGACAAAATGTCGATAAGGATCCTGCTCAGCTTGTCCACCTGCCATCCCTTTGCCAATTCCCTGTCCTGCTGGTTTGTGTAGCTAAACCTGTCCAGTGGGATAATGGATGTCATAGATGGTCCTAGGTGGAGCAGCCATTCCCACACTTAGCTTCCTGCCTTCCTGGCTACTCATGAGAACCTTACCTGCCAGGAAGCCCTCAGCAAAGGCTCGGATGGATTTGGTGTCAGATAGGTCCAATTTCCGCACCAGCACCTGGGAGTTCTTGGTATCTGCTCGGATTTCACTAGCAGCAGACTCTCCCTTCAGCACATCTCGACAGGCAATGTATACTCGAGCTCCTGATGCCAAAGCAAACAGGACAATGTGTGCAGAGGTCCAGGAAGTGAACTTGGATAGAATATACTCAGAGCTGTCCCTGTGGCAGTGGAGTGACCATATTGCCACTTCCAGATTCTCACAGTAGAGCTGAGAACCCTCATTTTACACTCTAATATTTAATTCTACTTAGTATTTACCTTAGAATAACTGACTTGACCATGTTACACTGAGACATTATTCTCCTCACTCTCTGAAATAGAGAAGGTACAGGAAGGAAAGGAGCTATGCTGAAGTAAATTAGTGTCACATTGGACTTGGATTCCAGTTTCCTTCAATTCCCATCAAAGCAGCCAAGCCCAAGAAGAAAGACATGGAAATCCAGGAAGAACCCCAGTGAAGAGGGCAGGAGGTGTGGCCCTGAGAAGAGAGAGGGGAAGGACTCACCTCTTCGAGCAAGCTCTCTGGCTGTCTCCTTGCCAATGCCCGTGTTGGCACCCGTGATGACCACTACCTTACCAGGGATCTGCACACTTGTTGTACAAACTCCACCAGCAAAGAACTTCCTGTCACCAAAGGGAGGAAAATCATACACCACTTTCTCAGTCTCATGCTGAGATGCAATAGGGCCACATAAATCAAAGGAAGGAGATCTTTAAGTTGGAGTCATAAAATTTTATCATCTTTAGAAGCTAATTTACATGGCCACTTTTTTGGTTGGGCAAGGTAGTGGCCAGTTCATAGGCTTGGATTGGAAGGTCATGTATCTGGAGGCTGAAAACAGTCACCTGAGCAAGCAAAGAAAGTGCTCCTGAGCCAGGGCCAATGGAGACATTCCTTGTCAGATAACAAAGATATCAATCTACTGTCTAGACTCCCACAGGTCAGCTTCCTCCTCTGACCCACATTGGAACCACATGGGAGACGGACTTTAGTGGTCCTGAGCCCTGTGGCTCCAATAGTGACCATAGGAAGCGGCAAATAGCATCTGGGCTGACACATATAGCTATCTTCCTCAGCTGCCTCTTCAGTATTAGAGAGTAGAGCTTCCTGAGAGATTTTCTGCTACTGCGTTAAGGATTTTATTCAGATCATTGGCAGAGAGAGAGAACTTTCTTGTTGAAAACAAGACCAGAGAGGCTAGAATACTTCCTGAACATCACAGGCTGACAGATACACACACACACACACACACACACACACACACACTTTCTATACACTATATCTTTTCTAGATAATTTCTACACTCACTGTCTATAGTAGGCTAGACTTTCTACACTCACTATCTATCCCAGGCTAGACACTTCCTACACTCATGAGGTCTACCCCAGGCTTGATTTTCTGTACAATATCTATCCCAGGCTAGACACTTCTATCCCATGCTAGACAGTCTCTACACTCACTCTTTCTCAGGCTAGACATTGTGCATACATATCTTTCCATATGTCAATTATCTTAATCTCCCCAGCCATTTCAGTATTATTTCTACACTACAAAGGAAAAACCTGAAGCCCAGAGATGTTCAAGTCATTTCTAAGTGTGGGTAGGACTGAATAAGACACTCTGTCCCCAGTGTGTCTATCTAATTTTCCTTTTGGGGGGGGGGATGGAGGAGTTCAAAACAGGGTCTGTCTATGCAGCCCCAGCTGTCCTGGAACCCATTCTGTAGACCAGGCTGGCCTCGAACTCAGAGATCCGCCTGCCTCTGCCTCCCGAGTGCTGGGATTAAAGGCCTGCGCCACCACACCTGGCTTCTCTCTAACCTTAATCATCAGCAAATTTTAAATTCTCCACTCAGAACAGTCGTTTCTTTGACACCTCCAGAAATCCCGAGTGAAAGTCCCATTTCCAAAAACATTAAGAGAAGTATCAAGGGAAGGGACTGTTTCATTGCCAGAGTGCCTACTACTTGACAGTAGGCACTTGTCCCCATGACACCCCACCTTACCTAGGGACAGAAAAGAAAGGGAAAGTGTCAGAAAAACCTAAAGGAATCAGAGAAAAGAGCCGGGACAGTCATCCACTCCGCCTTTCCTCAGCATCAGAATTCAAATCAGCCCCTCCTCCTCCCACCCAGCTGCTTCCTTCTCATTTTCCACCACAGCATCCATACCCCCTCTTTTCCTGCTTTTACTGCTCTAATCTCTCCTTCGCCACCTTCCCTCGTTCTTCTTTTAGCGGTCGAAACCAGCTACTACTGCAGGGCTTCATAAAGTATTGTTGAGTTGCTGGATTAAGACAAACCTGATGGATGGAGCTGCCAGATACAAGATCAAGAGGAAGGTCGTGAACAGTCCTAAGACAAGCAGCATTTTGTCAAGCTCCTTAGTTGTTGCTGCTCCGGCCTCTACCCTCAACCTGGCCTCTCGGTATCTTTCTCTGGCTCCAAGTCCTGGCAGCTTCACTTGACTCTTCACTCCTTTCACTCCGGGGCACTCGGCAACAGGCTGGTTTAAGCAGTGCCCAGAATCTTAAATCCAAGAGCCGCCAGAGCACAGCCTCCTGGGAGATGTAGTCCTGGAGAGGTGGAGCTTAAGGAAAGATAAAAGGTTCACGTTTTACTGCCAGAGAGAAATTGGGGAAACTGGAGTTTCCCCCCCTCCCCCAACACCCTACCTTCAAGATAGAATATGTTAAACTTTATCATCAGACTTCATAAAAGTCCCGCATAGTGGCATACCCTTATAATCCAAGTTATTTGGCAGGCTGAAGCAGGATGATCACTTGAGTCTACAAGTTCAAGACCAGCCTAAATAACATAACAAGCCTCTGTGTCAAAAACAAAAACAAAAGTAAGCATGTAAACAAACAATCAAAAAACACCAGAACTTAATGATGTTTGAAATATGTGTGATCTAAAATGAAAGAGTAGGGGTCAGAGAGATAGCTAAGTGGGTAAAAGCACTTTCCAGGCAAGCCTTTCGACCTGGGTCCAATCCCTAGAATCCACATAGAAGCCAGATGTGGTAGCTCAGGCTAGAAGAGATGGCTGCCATCTCTAGCCACAGTAATCCTAATGAAAAATGGAAACTGGGAGCTCAGGGGCCAGGTACTCTGGTGGAACCAGAATGCAGCAGAATCAAGAGGTACGTACATTTCCCCAAAGAGGAGGTAAAAGGAGAGACTGGACTCCTGAAAAAAATCGTCCTCTGGTTTCCATATGCATGTCCCTACAAATCCCAAAGTAAATAATAGGACAGTGGGGGGGGGGGGATGGCTCAGCAGGTATCAGCATTAACAAACAGATCCATTGTCCTGAGTTTGGTTCCCAGATTCCATAAGCCAACTCCCCAGAGTTATCCTATGATCTCCATGCACACGTGCTGCAACACATGCATTTCTGCACTCGAATACATACACACAATTAAAAAAAAAACAACAAAATTTTAAAAATAAATAAATTGAAGGAACAGGATGAAGAGGGGTGGCCGGAGGTCCTGTGGGGCTTGTCCTGAACTTTGAACTGTGGGCTGGTACACAAGGTGTGCTCACTGTGACAATTCCTTGAATCAGACACTTTGAATTTGGGCATTTTGTGTGTGTGCTTCATGTTACACTTCAATGAGGTTGACACACCTGAAGACATGTCAAAGGAAGGGTACAGTGCTTACATACTCTTGAGCTAGACTCAAACTCCTGGCTCAAATCCCAGCTCATCGTCCTTCAAGCTCTATGGTCCTGGGCAAGTCATTGAGCCTTCCTGTTACTTCAGCTTACTCGCTTATCTAATGGGAGTGACTGTCACTTGCCAGCCTCCGCAAGGACACTCTGCCACTCTCACCTCAGTGACTCACAGGTCAGCCAGACTCATGGGATGACACAGAAGTGGAGCCTGTGGAGGTCATGCTCTATGAAGCAGCTGGGAAGCTGCTCTCTGATCGGACCTTTGTTGGGCATTTGTCAAGTCACACCTGCTGCGGCTGATGTTGTCACTGTCCTGAATATTCTGTAAGAATAGAGCCTGCAGAATCAACAAGTGCAGAAACTGTAAATGCCTCTTCCCCTTCTTCCATTCCTCCTTTCCCCATTTCTTCATCCTCAAATTACAGATCCTGGAATCCAGATGAGAAAAGTGGGAGCCTAGCATGGCCCCCAACAGTTTCTCTAAAAGGCCTTTTGTACAATAATATGTCCATTTCTAGTCATGAGCAGTTTGCGGCCTCACCTACATCCCTGCTCAAAATTATACCAAAATGAAAGCATGTTTTTAGTTTGGGGTTTTTTTGGTGGTAGTGGTGAAGTTTTTTGCTTGTTTGTTTGTTTGGTTTTCCTTTTTTTGGTGGGGGGAGGTTGTTTGTTTTGAGTCAAAGTCTTATCATATAACCCTGGCTAGCCTGGCACTAGACCACCACGCTGCCCTAGAACTCACAGAGATCAGCCTGCCCCCTGCCTCTGAGTGCTGGGATTAAAGGTGTACACCGCTACCATAGCTACTATGTATTTCATTCAATAATGAGTTACTATTCCTCTTTCCTGAGCTTTTTAAATTTTATTTTGAAGTATGTGTATGGGGAAAGATATATGTCCATGAACGCAGGTGTTCATAGAGGTAGGTTTCAAATCCCTCTGGAACAGGCGTTATATGTGGTTGTGAGCCACCCTGTGTGGGTGCTGGTTGTTAAACTGGGGTCCTCTGCAATAGCAGTGCATACTCTTAACCACTGAGCCATCTCTCCAGCCTCTCTTCTTGATCTTACAAGGTAAAATAATACATCACCTTTCTCAAAAACAGAAAAGAAAGAAGTTTGCTTCGAGGGCCAACTGCCACTGACTTTCACCCTATAGATGCCCCTACCTTTCACCTACAGCAAGTACTAGTGCCACTTGGGGTTGTTAAATGCTAAAGGGCTGTTCTGTGCATGGGGAAGTGTTTAGCAGGATCTCTACACTCCACTCAGTAAAATGCCTACGCACTACTCCTGTGACAAGCAGATGCATCTCCAGACAATGCAACTGTCCGCTGTGAGGCACAATCATTTCTACTGGGAAACACTGCTCTTGGGGGTGTGAGGTCTATGGGAGAATCCTGGCATGAGATTTTGGTTCTGTTGCTGCAGAGCGAATGCAGGGCCTCACCTGTCTAACTGTATTCCCTAACACCGAGCTACAACCCAGCTCTGGTATATGTGTTATTGAAAGGGTTAGAGCACTGTGGAGTTTCACTTAGATCCCGTGCATTTTACTCAGGTCCAGCCAACTGAATCTGCTTGTGACCTACAGCAAATGGCTAGTACCTCTCAGGGTTTGGGATGCTGTTCATCACTGACTAATCACTTCGACCTGCCAAACTTTGTTTCTCACAGTTCAGTTCTGTCTACCTCTGCTCACTCCATTAACCTACAGTATCTGTGCACGTGTACAGGTCAAAAACATATATCTCCTTCTAAGGAGAGGTAAAGACACCTGCCACCAACCCCAATGACCAGATGTCAATATTCAGGACCCAAGTGATGAAAAGAGAAAGTCAAAACCCTAAAATTATCCTCTAACTCCTACATAGTTTCTGTGCCATGTGAACATACATACACACACAAAATAATACACACATAAATGAATAAATAAATGTAATTTTTTAAAAAAAAAGTTAAAACCAAACCTCTCATGGATGACTTTCTTGGGTGAATGTTCTGCGTTGGAAGAGGTTTGGGGTGGACTTTAGAGTGGCTAGTGAGATGCCTCACTGGGTAAAGGCATCTGCCACCAAGCTTGACAACCTGAGCTCCATCAGTGGGACCCATGATGGATCTATGCATTGGCCAAAATGGCAACTGTACATTTAAAACTTTTACATTTCATTTTATGTAAATTTCACACAAAAAAAAACTAGATAAAATATTGAGCTATAATTAATGATATACATGCTGGAGTTTTTAGAGTAAATTGATTCCTTCAATTTACTTTGGAAAAAAAGAAGTCATTATAATGACTGGAGAGATGACTCACCAGTTAAGAGCACTTACTGCAGAGGACTCAGATTCAGTTCCCAGCCCCAACACGGTGGCTCACAACAATCTGAAACTCCAGTTCTAGAGGATCCAATGTCCTCTACTGGCCTCCCTGGGCACCAGGCATGCACCTGGTACACATACATATATGCAGACAAAACATTTATATACATACAATAAATATAAATAAACCTTTTTCAAAAATTTCAATAGCATATCACAAATTAAAAAAACTAACAATCGCCACAAATATCAGAAATCCAGAAAAGCTTATTACATTTATATTAAGTAGATTGAGTGCATTAATAAAATACCATAGACTGATGGACAGGGGAAAGTAAAACCAATGTTTTACTATATCTATTTTAACATTTTAAATTGTATTTATTTATGGGGGGAGTATTGTGCCATAGTGAGCATGTGGATGTCAGAAACAACTTTCAAGAGCCAGTTCTTTCCTTCCACCAGAAGGGTCTCAGAAACTGAACTCAAGCCAGCGAGCTCAGGAGCATGTTCCTTTTCCCACTGAGCCATCTCTGTGACCACACTATACCCATTTAAAACACATGGTAAATCAGGTATACGAAAATGTGAGGGTAGAAAGTAGGTGGTAGTAGTTGGATATTTACCATGAAACTCTTCAGATGTTACTAATGTTCAGTATTTTCTGGTTTAAGATTTTTACAAACATTTTGAAACATGCCTGCACATAGACCTTTTGCTGTGGAAAATCAACACAGGAAATATTTCAGAATGAAGACTTGGGACGTTGGTATATTTATTGCTTTTAACTTTCTAACACCATATAAATGTTCTTTAGCTGAGTAAACCTTTCAGTCCCTTTACATCTTGCCTCTACCTTCTTAGTAGCCTACATCTACCTTCATAGTCACACCTTCCCCCCCACATACTATATTCATTTACCTCTTCCTTAAGACAATCACAACGGTTTGACTTATATTACATTTGAGCACATTTTTAATCTTCCTCAGTGGTGGGGTGAAAATAGGACTTGTTTTTTTTTTTCCTACACAAAACCTACTTCAAATGTTTGCATGAGGCATATATGCAACGAATAATGGTGGATATGGTTGAATTTAGAGCAATCTCTCCAAGATTATGAAATTCTATAGTAGTCTAATTTTATTCTTTATGGTTATGGAAGTTGTCAGGATCAAAATGGAGATGTTGTGTCAATTCTAACAAAAATAAACAACTAAGCAAAAGTGGGTCACTTCTGGTGGCTCAAGCCTCTAATCTCAGTACTCAGGAGGCAGAAGCAGGGGGATCAGTGCAAGTTCAAGGCCAGGCTGGTCTTCATAGTGAGTTCCAGGTCTCACTGAGCCACATAGTAAGATCCTGTCTTGAAAGATAATGAATAAATAAATAAATGTAGAAGGTTGCAAAGGAAGGGATGGATCTGTTACAGATGTACCTGCTAGTAAGAGCTATGCACAAAAGATTCTGTCAGACCTGTGATCTTTCACAAAGGCTACCTCTATCTCTCTCACACACAGGAAAAAAAAATATTTCTGCAAGACATTTGCCCATGAATAGTCCATCCAACCTCAGATTTGCATCACCCTTACAATAATTACTATAGTCATAAATTTTTCTTTCAAAACATCTTAGGTAATTCTCATTTCACTGTCAATGAGAATCCTTGCCCCTTGAATATGCTGATAGTTTATTGCAGCACGGGCACTCCATCATCATGTATTCTAATCCTAAGTAAACTTACTCAGTGTTAGAGAAATTTTCTCTGGTTTTTAGGTTCACACAATTTTGAGTCCTACAAGAGTTTGGTTCCAACAGGAGTAAATGGTACAGCAGGGGTGTGGGCCAATGTCTACAGTCCCAGTTACTCAAGGAGTTGAAGGGGGAATTCAAACCCAGCCTGGACAACATAGGAGATTTCATGGAAGCAAATGACGAAGTCACTCACATAGAGGATAATTAGAAAGCAGACTACTGGGCATGAAGTAATGGAATAGGTTATAAAGTGGGGAAAAAGGGTACAGAGGAAGCTGAAGGTTTAACTCAGGTGGTAGAGGGCTTGTTTGGCATACCCGAAACCCTAAGTTTGACCCCTAGGACTATATGAGTGGGGGGAGAAAGGAAGAAAGGAAGAAGAAAAGAAACTATGGTGAGGGACCAAGAGACAAAGGTAGAAAGGGTAAGGATGTCTAAAACTTCTGCCAAGTTGAGTGTCCACAGAAATCAGCAAAGTCCTTAGTCATCAGGCCTCATTGACTACTTTAAAATGATGTATTTTTCACTTGGAGAATATTCACGAGTAGCTGGCACATTTGTAATCCTGTACTTGAAAAGCTGAGGGAGGAAGACTGTGAATTCTAATTCTGCCACCTGGACTACATAACAAGACCTTGTCTCAAAAAGGAGAGAGAGACAGAGTCAGAGAGAGAGAGAAAGAATCAAGATAAAAATGCTGTGTTGATTGCTTTTATTTCAACTTGCACAAGCCAGAGTCATCTGGGAGGAGGAAATATCAATTGAGGAAGTGCCTGTCTTAGGGTTACTAGTGCTTCGAGGAAGCACCATGACCAAAAAAGCAAGTGGAGAGGAAAGGGTTTATTCAGCTTATACTTTCACATAGCTGTTTATCACTGAAGGGTATCAGGATAGGGACTCAAACAGGGCAGGAACCTGGAGGCAGAACCTGATGCAGAGGCCATTGAGAGAGGCTGCATACTGGCTTCCTCTGCCTTCTGCCTTTCTTTCTTTCTTTCTTTCTTTCTTTCTTTCTTTCTTTCTTTCTTTCTTTCTTTCTTTCTTTC
>CAJQZJ010032322.1:6665596-6680395 GCA_907164525.1 Lophiomys imhausi
AGTTAAAAAGAGGAGTAGAGGGATTCAGCCAGAGACCAAGAAGAAGAGACATCAGGAGAGATTCAACTGAAGCAGGAAAGCCACAAAGTGCAAGTATCTCTGGGATTTATGCTGGAAGAAAGCCAGATTAGCTTAGTGGGTTAAGAATAGAGTAATAACTGCTCAGTTTTTGTGTTGTGAAGCCTGTTTAACAAATAATATAATCGAGTCTCAATTAATTAGATGATAGGCAGGTTAAGAGAGAAAGTGTGGCTGCCCTTAGAGGCATTGTAAATGTGACTGCTTGTCACATATTCATCAGTAGGTGGCAGAGAGGAGAGAGGCTATGTCTACCTTCAGTATTCTGACCTATGAACATCTGAATGAATAGTAACCCAAAATTCATGGGAAAAAATGAGCAGTAAACCAACACCAGTACAGTGCCATGGGGCACAGACAGGGAGCTAGCCTGTGATAACGACCAGTCCAGCACCAGGCAAGCACCAGATGGGCTCCCAGGACAGGAAGCAAACCAGAGACTAGAAGAACCCTGCCTGGCCCTGGATGTGGGAGTTGTGGGTGAGCCATCCCTGATAATATGAGTGTGGGAGAGCCAGCCCTGACTTTTTGTCTGCTTTGCAGTGATGCTGGCTAGGGAGACATCCCCTCCTCTCACCATCAGTGGCAGACAGGAGATCTGACCCTGATGGGGTCACTAGACCAGGAGAGCTCTCCCTACCCCTCATATGCTGCAACACTTAGGAGTGAAACTTATATGAAGTTACACTAACAGGACCTGATGCAGAACCCCTGGAATGGTGTTGCTTCTTGGCTTGCTCACATGGCTTTTCTCAGCCTGTTTTCTTATAGAACCTAGGACCACCAACCCTAGCTGGTGGAGTAGCACTGCCCACCATGGGCTGAACTCTCCCCCATTAATAACTAATTAAGAAAACACCTTACAGCTAGATCTTATAGAGGCAATTGAGTTTCCCTCCTTTCAGATGACTCTAGCTTGTACCAAGTACACATAAAACTAGTCAAAACAGCCGGGCGGTGGTGGCGCACGCCTTTAATCCCAGCACTTGGGAGGCAGAGGCAGGCGGATCACTGTGAGTTCGAGGCCAGCCTGGTCTACAAAGTGAGTCCAGGACAGCCAAGGATACATAGAGAAACCCTGTCTCGAAAAACCAAAAAAAAAAAAAAAACTAGTCAAAACAATTGGCCCCTTGCCAACTGGCATACAAACATATCATTGTTCAGTCATAATCATTCCTTTCTTGTTCATTCCCAAGATCACATATTAACATCAATATCCAACAAAAATACTTTACAAACTTTAAAAGTCCCACAGTCTTTAAAACTTCAAACACTTTAAAATTAGCTCCCAACTATATTTAAGGGTCAAGGATCGGATTCCTGAACCCAAATGTGGAGCGACCGAGGAATCATCAGGAACTTGAGAACATTGCAAAATGCAAGAGGATTTTATTAACCATCATGCTGGGGTCACCTCACAGACTCTCCATGCAAGGAAGAGGAGGAGACCATGAACAGAATTTCAGTTCATGTTAAATATGTTTCAGCAAGGCAGAATCAAGCATCATCAAGCAACAGTACTTTGGTTGACTAGCATAAGTGACCTAGGAAACAAGATGAGGATTTCAAAACTTATGACCATTGGCAACCTGTGGTTTCTGTTGTTTTCCCTGTTGCTCTGGGAACCAGCCATACCCAAGCAGGAACATGGCCACCTGGTAACAGTTACAGCTTCCAATCCCTGAGGGATAGTGTAGGTGGTTTCTGGGGCAAGTTGACCTGCAGTCCAGGGCCTATTCAAAATTCCCAGGATTCTGAAGCCTAACTAAAGTTTGGTCAAGTGAGTTTAGTCTTAACATACAGACTTCAAAGTAAGGCTCAAGAATTCCTGTAACTATGTAGTAAAAAATCAATTTCTATGAACTCTCTTAATTATTTTATATTTGATTCAATTTTTGTGTTCAAAAGTATACTTAAGAATTGGTAGCTGGGCAGTGGTGGCACACGCCTTTAATCCCAGCACTTGGGAGGCAGAGGCAGGCGGATCTTTGCAAGTTCGAGGCCAGCCTGGTCTACAAATTGAGTCCAGGACAGCCAGGGTTACACAGAGAAACCCTGTGTCGAAAAACCAAAAAAAAAAAAAAAAAAAGAGTTGGGTATGTCATATCCCCCAGAGGTATTGCAGATGTGGCTGCTGTGTCACATGTGCATCAGTAGGTGGCAGAGAGGAAAGTGGCTATGTCTACATTCAGTGTTCTTGCCTATGAACAGTTGAATCATTTTTTTTAGAGCATTTCTTTTTTTTAACATTTATTTATTTATTTATTATGTATACAGTATTTGTTCTACATATATGCCCGGGCAGATCTCAATGTAGATGGCTGTGAGCCACCATGTGGTTGCTGGGAATTGAACTCAGGACCTTGGGAAGAACAGCCAGTGCTCTTAACCTCTGAGCCACCTCTCCAGCCCGAACAGTTGAATCATTAGTAGCCTAATATTCCCTGAAAAAAGCAAGCCTGAGACCACCACCAGTTTGGTACCAGGGGTCCCAGACAGAAGCTAGCCTGTGATGACCACCAGTTCAGCACCAAGCAAGCCCAGATGGGCTCCCAGGAGAGGAAACAAGCCATAGACTAGAAGAACCCTACCTGGCACCAAGGACCCCAGGCAGATGGCCACTTGGGAGAGCTGGGCAAGGAGAGAGCCTGAGACAACTACCAGACTGGCTATTGTGAAGGGTGTTATTTCCCTAATTTCTTTCTCAGAACATTTATTGTTTGTATAAAGGAAGACTACTAATTTTTTTGTTAACTTTCTATCCAGCCACTTTGCAGAAGATGTTTATCAGCTGTAAGAGTTCTTTGGTAGGATTTTTGGGGTAACTTATGTGTACCATCTGAAAATAGAGATACTTTGACTTCTTCCTTTCCAAGTTGTATCCCCCATCTCCTATAGTTGTCTTATTGCTATAGTTAGAACTTCAAGTACTGTGTTGAGTAGGTACAGAGAGAGGGGGGAGGCTTGTCATGTCCCTGATTTTAGTGGAATTGCTTTAAGTTTCTCTCCATTTAATTTGGTGTTGGCTATTCATTTGCTGTATATTGCCTTTATTGTGTTTAGGTATGTGCCTTGTATCCCTGATCTCTCCAAGACTTTTTTTTTTTTTCAGTTTAGAGGATTTATTACTCCCTCCCCCAGGAAAAAAGTAAAGAAGAAATCAGCTTCTGGTTGTCCAGCTTCACCTGGGGTGCGCACGGTCCTCATACCCACCACTGTAAGTCAGAGGATCTGACCATTGCAACCACTGCGTCCTCTGTGTGCCTCTGGCAGCCTCAAAGGCACCTCCGTGCCAGGAAGGACTCCTGCTCCTCTCTCCAAGACTTTTTTTTTTTTTTTTTTTGGTTTTTCGAGACAGGGTTTCTCTGTGTAACAGCCCTGGCTGTCCTGGACTCACTTTGTAGACCAGGCTGGCCTCGAACTCACAGAGATCCACCTGCCTCTGCCTCCCAAGTGCTGGGATTAAAGGCGTGCGCCACCACGCCCGGCTTCTCCAAGACTTTTAACATGAATGGGTGTTGGATTTTGTCAAAGGCTTTTTCAGCATCTAATGAGATGATCACATGTTTTTTTCTTTCAATTTGTTTATATGGTGGATTACATTAATGGATTTTCATATATTGAACTATCCTTGTATCCCTGGGATGAAGCCTACGTGATTATGAGGGATGATGTTTTTGATGCATTTTTGGATTCATTTTGTAAGTATTTTATTGAGTATTTTTGCATCAATGTTCATAAGGAAACTTTTTCTAAACTACTGTTTCTTTATTGGGTCTTTGTGTGGTGTAGGTATCAGGTGACTATGGCCTAATGGAATGAGTTTGTCAATGTTCCTTCTGTTTCTATTTTGTGGAATAGTTTGTGGAGTATTGGTATTAGCTCTTTTTTTTTAAGTCTGGTAGAATTCTGTACTAAAACCATCTGACCGTGGGCTTTTTTTGGTTGGGAGACTTTTAATGACTGCTTCTATCTCCTTAGGGGTTATAGGATAGTTTAATTTGTTTACCTAATCTTGATTTAACTTAGGTACGTGGAATCTATTAAGAAAATTGTCCATTTTGTTTAGATTTTCCAATTTTGTGGAGTACAGGCTTTTGAAATAAGACCTGATGATTCTTCAGACTACCTCAATGTCCAAGCAAGTCCAGGACAGCCAGGGCTACACAATGAGACCCTGTTTCGAATGCCTGCCCCCCAAATCTATTTGACATTGGCTGAAACAAGAACAATTCCCCAGGGAGGCTATGGAGCCAGGCAAGTGACATCCACCACCTGATGGTGTTGAGCAACCTTCCAGAGAATAAGCAGCCAGTGAGGCCACGGTAAGCAAGCAGATATCTTCCCCCAAGGGGAAAGGTCAACTAGTTCAGCAGATTTCATGTTTGTAACAGGAAGATCCCCGTTCAGTAACAGAGCCTCTCTCTCCATTCCCTTTGAAGATGCTACAGAATCTTTTCTACTTTCTTTTCCACTTTACCTCATTTTTGTTGTTTTTTTCCCTCTTTAGTTCTGACTCTTATTTGTCCTACATTTCATTATTTTCCAATTTTGCTTCTCTTACTTGTTCTTTCTGCTAATCTTTCTGTAATTTCTCTTTGCCAGACAACCCACTAAGAATCTGACTAAAAGATGCATTTAGGATGGGCAGTGGTGGAGCACGCCTTTAATCCCAGCACTCGGGAGGCAGAGGCAGTGGATCTCTGAGTTTAAGGCCAGTCTGGTTTACAGAGTGAGTGCCAGGGTGGCCAGAGCTACAAAGAGGAACCCTGTCTCAAACAACAATAAACAACAAAAAAGGGGCATTTAGATCAGAAATTTCTGGTGCTTTCAGACAGTTATGGGATGGACAAATGTGCAAAAATGGATCCAGAAATAAAGTTAATTCTGATTAGTGAAAGCGATACATACAAGAAAAAATAGGCAAAATGATGGCCATTTAAAATTTGATCTTCTTTTGTTTTCTTTTGAGACAAGATTTCTCTGTATAGTTTTGGCTGCCGGGAACTCTCTCTGTAGAGTAGGCTAGACTTGAACTCATAGAGATCCTTCTGTCTCTGCTCCCTGAGTGCACCATCACCAACCAGGAAAAACTGAATTTCTTACTTTGAAGTCCATATAAGCTAAAAACAATGACGACGTGGGAAATGGGCTGGGGTAGGGCTGGATCAGATCTTAATTTCATCTCTGACTTTCCTGGAATCGTTTCTCTTGAGTTAAATGTTCTTGTATATATAAGATAACTTTTAATGCTCTTTCCCCAAATAAAACCCCAATATATACATACGACCCCTTGGGCTGTTATTCTCCATGCTATGCTGATCTTTCAGGCTGTGTGGAATGGTCTTCTCCCAACTAACCACTTGCTTCTTCCCCTTCCTCCTTCTTCCTATGATCCTTTCTCTTCCAAAAATGTGCCAACCTTTTCCCTGCCTACTTCTCTTCTACCCAGTCTAGGCTGCAGGCATTTTATTCAATCAATCTGAGAAGTGTTGGGGAGGCAAGAGTTACAAATGTTGTTTTGGGGGTACATGACTCCAAATCATAGTAAGGGTGGCAGGGTACAACCTATTAACAATTGAATACAAGAAGATCACTCCATCAATTCCCTTTTTGTTGAGTAGAAAGGCAATATTTTTAAAACTATATACAGTAAGAACAAATATAAAACAGTCAGGAAAACCATATATAAAAGTTACATACATAATGTTTAGCCTATTTATATCAGGCAACCTTGAAGAAAAAATCATCTATCTATCTTGGTGTTTCTAAAGTTTTGAACCTAAATATTTTCTATCATATCCTATATTTATAAACCTAAAGATTTTATTTAGATTTTAAAATATCTTTTTAGGGGCTGGAGAGATGCCTCAGCAGTTAAGAGCACTGGATGTTCTTCCAAAGGACCCAGGTTCAAATCCCAGCACCCACATGGCAGTTCACAGCTGTCTGCAATTGCCTGGTGTGGTCGTGCATGCCTTTAATCCCAGCACTAGGGAGGCAGAGTTCAAGGCCAGCTTGGTCTACAAAAATGAGTCCAGGACAGCCAGGTATACACAGAGAAACCTTGTCTTGAAGAAACCTAAAAATAAAAAATATCTTTTTAAAATCCTAAGCAACTTAAGCTCAATTCAAAATTTATATCTATTATGTCTTCAACCCCACAAAAGACTTAGGGATAATTTTATTATTTGAGTGAGTAGGAAGTGCAGGCAAGCAGCTTCCAGAATGGAAAAGTGACAGTTGCTTCCTAGATAGTCCCAAATATCTCTCGATACCATTAGAGCATCATCTTCAGTCTTCTGGCCAAGCATGTCTCACAGACTTAATTGTGCAGCAGGCAATAAGAAGGATTTTCCCATTCTGTTTCTGCAGAATCAGGCCATTGACTTTGTAGACCAGGCTGGCCTCAAACTCACAGAGATTGGCTGCCTCTGCCTCCCAAGTGCTGGCATTAAAGTTGTGTGCCACCGTGCCCCACTGCTCTCAACATTCTTATCTTCCAAACTCGTACAGAGCATCCCACTGAGCTCTCAATACTCGGTGGCTTTTCTAGCCCAGAGTTCCCAAGTCCTTCCACAATCCTCCCCAAAACAGCATGATCAGGTCTGTCACATCAATCAATAATACCCCACTCCTGGTACCAGGGTGGCTCAGTTGGTGGGGCTGCACTTCCTGGTCCCTATCCTGTAGTTGCACCACTCTCACATCTGCTATTTTCCCCTGAGGATTCTGAGGCCCACTTTTCAGTCTTCTTGTCTCAGCCCTGCCATGGCCCAGGTAACTTCATTATCTTCATGCTCTGCTCACTTCCTATTTTGATACCTATAGCCCCATTGCTCAGGACACTGAAGCAGAAGGACTGTGAATTCCAGGCCATCTTGGGCTACTTAGTGAGTTCAAGGCTAGCCTAGGCTACATAGTAAGATTCTGCCTCGAAAAACAAAACTGAAAAAGAATGTCCAAATGGAGTTGGTATGGTGGTGCACACTTTTAATCCCAGCACTCGGGAGAGAGGCAGATCTCTGTTAGTTCTGGGACACCCAGGGACCTTATGGTGAGCCCCTGTCTCAAAAACAAACAAACAAACAAACCAGAATGTACAGATTTGATAAATTTGCTTTTGGCAGACATTTGTAAACTTATCTCACTGGATTTTGCTCATTCATTTATTTTTATTTTTTTTTTATTGTGGAAAAATGCATAGTACAGTTTTTTTTTTTTTGGTTTTTCGAGACAGGGTTTCTCTGAATATCTCTGGCTGTCCTGGACTCGCTTTGTAGACCAGGCTGGCCTCGAACTCACAAAGATCCGCCTGCCTCTGCCTCCCAAGTGCTGGGATTAAAGGCGTGCGCCACCACCGCCCGGCCTAGTACAGTTTTTTTAATATTTAACCTTTTTTCTTTAAAAATGTATTTATTCTTTTGCAATTTCATGCACACACATATGCAATTTGACCATATTTCTACTCATATCATGTTGTTACACCGCTTTGTCCCTTCCACTGAATCCTTTCATTGTCCCTATCTTTATGTCTTTTTTCAGGGGAAGTCTAGTACATGTGTGAGGTTACATGCATGAGCTCAAGTGGGGGATTATTTATTTGAGTGACAAAAATGTATCAGTGGCTATACAACTGAAGTATAATATGACTCCCCCTCCCAAAGCAAGCATTTCAGGTCTTCTGTATTCTTATCAGTGCTAGTATGGTCTGCCTTTTGACATTAGCCATTCTTTGTAGGAGTGTGGTGGTATTTATTGTGGTTTTAATTAAATTTCCCTAATGTCTGATGGTACTAGGCAGTTTTTGGTGTTTCTAACTACTCTGTGCATGGTTTTCATTACATTTGTTCAAATCACTTGGTCATTCAAAAGAGTTGCTTTTGTGGCCTGAGGAAATGGCTTTGATTTCCAACACCCACATGGTGGATCACAACCAACTGAAACTGGAGTTCTAGGGGATCTGATGGCCTCTTTGGGCCTCCATGGGCACCAGGCATGCATACGCTATACAGACATACATGCAGGCAAAACACTCATACACAATTTTTCAAAAACAAATGCAAAAGCAAAAACAACAACAAAAAAGGATATCAAGTCAATTGAAATTATATGCTAATGTTTATGGATATAAAAATATTGGGAGGCTTCCAGATTCTTTGGGCAGTATGGTTTAATGTTAAGGATGGAAGCCCAGGACATCATCTGCTGAAGTCTGAACCCCAGCTCCACTAATCATACTTTGACTAAACTAACTTAATGCCTTAGCTGAGCTCTAGTTTCCTTGTTGGAAAAGTTGCAAAAAATTATATCTGCTTTACACTTATAATAATTAAAAGAGTTAGAGCTGAAGAGATGATTCAGTGGCTAAGAGCATTTGCTATTCTTGCAGAGGACCTGAGTATAGCTCTCAGCACCCTCATGGTGACTCACAACCATCAGTAATTCCAGGGGATCCTGTTTCCTCTTCTGACTTCCTTGAGCACCAGGCATGCATATACCTACAGTCAGACAAAACATTTATATATATATATATATATATATATATATATATATATATTAAATCTAAAAACTTTTTTTTAATAATTAAAAGAGCTAATATATTTGAGGTTAGCCTAGGCAACCTAGCAATGGGGTGTGGGGGAGAAGAAGAGAGATGAGACTGTAAAGCGCTTGGCCGTGATATGGCACATAATAAGCCCTAGATGAATATCAGCTAGTGTCATTTCTGGCTCTCTTCCTTTCCCCTAAGGTCCTCTGTGCTCTACCCTACTTTTCCCAAGTTCTGAATGTTAAGTGTTACAGCTCTGAAGGGAAAGGGTTCCCCAGAAGAAGAGGTGTTACAGCTCTGCTCAGGCAACCTGTGAGGGAGGGTTTCCCGGTGGAAGTATTATAGCTCTGCTCCAAGACATATCCTGGCAATTGGGACCCAAGGAATACAACAGTCAGAACAAACCTCACAGGAGAGACTTACTGTGAGGGAGAACCCCAGGAGGGTGGGCTACCCCTGGTAGGGTGAGAAGCAGCCAGTAACTGACCCTTCTATAGGCTTTATACAAGGTTTCTTGTGGGAGAATAGGGAGTAGAGGTATGGGGGTGGGGAGGGGGGAGCTTTTCAGGGTGGCCTGGTATTGAGTTCAGGGTGGAAGCTGAGAAAACTCCCTTCCGATATGGAAGCTTAAAATGAAAGCTTTATTTTCTGAGCTCAGGGAGGCCGCCAGTCTAGAATCTGAACTGTATCCCCAAAGGGAATTCGTACAACATTTTTAAAGGATGAGAACATGAAGCAAGGGGAGGGGGCTGGGGTGAGCTGCAGCTTATCCAATTGTATTTTGGTTTAACATTGTGGGTTAAGCAAGGGAGTTTCTGTTGGAGACTTGACCTGATCCAGAACATCTGGCCTCAAGGCCCTTAATTCATCCTCCTAGGCATTTGGTCAGGAGCTCAGAGTGCTGAGGGGACAAAGGAGCGGGTCAGTTGCATGTAGTTAATTAGGGCATAACAGGCATTGGTTATATATTTTTACAACTTATGCACCTTGGTTTAGATAACAGTAATTTCTGTATTTGTTACCGGCTGACAGAAAATATTTGGAAAAGTGGGATAGAAGTTCATTCCTGGGCCTGGGAACATGAACTTATTTGACCCTGCCAGCAAGATGGAGAAGTTGTTCTTGAGGTGGCTGGACTCAGACAGCTGTCTCCTTACAAGCTGTCCCTGAGAAGGCTGGACTCAGACAACTTGGTGGGATTTTTGTGGCCTGGTTTTGGGGCAAGTTTAGGGATTGATGGGATTTCGGGCTCAGGGATTGGTGAGATTCTGTGGCCTGATTTTAGAGCAAGCTCAGGATTAGTGGGATTTTTTTTTTCTTAATCCTGGTCTTGGGTTTGGGTCAGGGTCAGGGTGCTCTTTCCCTGGCCTTATTGCCCTGCACTGAGCCCTTGGGTGGGAGGGGAAGATTCTTTCTTCTGTGAACTCCTGTATGTTGAGGAGCTTTAATTCTGATCTCCCCTGAGGCCTCTGCTGAACTGCTTTTTTTTTTCAAAGTAGCCCTTCCTGGTCTCTAGAGCAGGGGAGCCCTGCTTGTTGTCACAACTGCCAAAGCTTTCTCTGTTCTCCACAGCCTTCCAATGATCTGTTCACAGTAACACCCTCACCCCAGCTCCCCAATCTCCCACCCCCCTCAAAGGCTTTCCCAGACTTCCTATAAGCTTGAGGGAGCAGAGTTTATGTCTGTCTGACTCCCTCTGGGCCTCAGCACGGTACAGTTCATGGTAGAAATATCGATAAACATTCTGTAAAATGAGTAAGAAGCAGAATACATAAAGGCCTTTATTGAACTGTGAGCTGCTCTCCAAATACTAGAAATCACAGAGACAAGAAGGTGAAAAAGTTGATGGTTACTAGATAATCTCATGCTAAATCTGTAAGAATATGTATTTTGAAGGCTGGAGAGATGGCTCAGCAGTTAAGAGCACTGGCTGCTCTTCCAAAGGACCCGGGTTCAAATACCAGCACCCATGTGGCAGTTCACAGCTGTCTGTAATTGCTAGGTGTGGTGGTGCATACCTTTAAACCCAGCACTCTGGAGGCAGAGGCTGGCAGATCTCTGTGAATTTGAGGACAGCCTGGTCTACAAAGTGAGTTTAAGACAGCCAGGGCTACACAGAGAAACCCTGTCTCCAAGAAAAAAAAAGAATATGTATTGTATAAGGGAGTTTCCTCCCCAATTGCTACACAACATACAGCTCCAAATTGACAGGATCCTTCCAATGAAATGGAAATTAATTATGCAAAAGAACCAGAAACAAAAAGAATCACAGATAGATAATGACTTGTTAAAACTTGCTAATTATGGTAATCCATGTCTATCCCTACGAAATACATCTCAAATGAAAGAAAAGCTTGAACAGGGGGGGTTGCCTATTTCCAGAGAAATGTCCCTGGCCTTAGTTCAAGAGAGGATTAAGTACTCTCATAAATTGACTAAAGCAACTGTGCAATCTGAGAAATTCATTGCTACCTTGAGGATTAACACGTGACACAGTCATTTTAAAAAACCTATTTCATTATCACATAACGATCAAGTACATGGGAAATTACTATGGATACCATCATAGTTCAAAGTAGGCACAGCAGTGATTGTCGAGGGGAGGTCTTACTTGCTTTGCCCCAGTAGGCCAAAGGTAGTCCCCGAAGAAGGACATCTTCTACCTCACCAACTGTCAGACAAACGGCTCCTGTCCTGTGTAATTGGCCTCAGAATATTTTCCAGAGACAAAATGTGCTAATTTCCTAATAATGAATGAGGGAAATTGAACCAAGCACTGGACTTGGGCCTCAAGAGAACAAACTGGGGGGATTTCCAAAGAATTGTTAGTGGACAGAGGGAGGCAGAAGAGCTGATTCAATGATCCCACGGGGCCTAGGCTCTAGACCATTCGAGACTGTTGCTCCTGTGTTGTGTTGTTCAACTTCTTAGAGTGCTTGGAAGCATCACCCTGAATGTACCGCTGCTAAATTCAGAACTACATTTCCCAGAGGGCTTTGCTATCAGGCGGTTGCAATTAAACCGGGGTGTGTCTTGGAAAGAGAAACCACAATAGGCCAGTCTTTTTGGAGCATCAACCTCTGCTGCGGTGCGGAGGTGCCGAGATGGTTGGGCTCCTGCTACTGTTCGGTCTTCCCTTCATCCTGTACTTCGCCACTCCAAAAATCAGGTCTGTGCGAAAGTGCTGCCTTTTCTTGCCAGGTCTTTTTGAGAGGACAAGAATTCCCTCTGAAGCTCGTCTCCTCCCCCACCCCATGTCCCGCCCGCGCCCGAAAGAAAGACTGAGAAAACTCTTAAGATGGACTGCAGGCGAGATACATGTGGATCCTGGTACCTTGGATGTGGGCACGGCGAGACGCTAGACCCCCAAGTGGTCCTTAAAGGCCGCGGTCCCCAGCATCCTGCTTTGCTCTTTCTGGCCTACCTTATTTCCTCTAGCTCCCGGGAAGGCCGATAGCATGGCGGGCTTCAGACCCTAACATGGGATGCAGCCCTCATCGCTATTTCCTTCACTATCCCGCTTTGAAACAGCCATTGTCTAGCTACTTGGTTCCAGCCCTTGAGGTACTACAGAGCGCCTACACTTTTTGCTCTCTGAACCAGATGCCAGTGTTATCTGTGGCCCCACTGCATGCTCTCTTGTTGCTGTTACTCACTTCCCCTTTTAGATGTTAGAGAGAGTTGAAGGGGGGGATTGAATTAGACTCCTAAGGACCAAGATAGGAAGGACTGGTGAAAGAAGGCGAAATGGTCTCTTGACCAGGTGTCAGGTCAGCCCAAAGCTGGCCATAAACTACCTGAGAATCAGAGGCGGGCTACTCAAAGGGCAGCCCACTGATTGGTTCTGAGTAAATCACCCGGAGTGACGGCAACTAAAAAAAAAAACCACCACCACCAACAACAAAAAACGCTCCCTTCTTTCTGAGTGCCCTGCCAGAGTTCCTATTGGACCTGATACTGTATCAGATCTTCCTGTTATTTCTTACCATAATAAGTGGTTTACAAAGACTGGCTTCCCACTCTTTTTACTTTTCCTTCTCTCCCTGGTGGCCTTCTTCCATTTGTAATTTTTCCCCCTCTGAATACTCCCTGTTCCCACATATAGTTTCACGTGGACCTTGTATTCAGATGAATACACAAGATCTTCATATCTATATAGAATATGAACAAAAATCTGAACCAGAACTGTGTCCAGCAAAATGTGTCTGAGAAGAGAACACTCTAAAGGACTTTATTATCCCTGTTGGAGCTAGCTTGTGAGAGTGGGGCCAAAGCTGGGCTTTCATTTCTGGGCTCTTTTGTTTTTGCTTATTTTGGAGAAAGAGCCCATTACTGGTCCCCAGGATTTGTCAGCTCAATCTGAAGGGCTGTGAGAGGCAGAGCCTTGATCCCTGAGGAGAGAGGTTCAGTTGGGCACCACAAGTTAATTTGTCTTAAGCAATGACTGCTTGCAGTTAACAAGTTCAATGGAATAGGTTGAATTACTCTTTAAAAACTTACCCCTAGGTCAGCAGACCCTTTTGGTCCCAAGATTGTAGGGAAGAGAAAATCTGATGCTGTGTTCGTGCTTCATCCATTTGGAAAGGCTGCAGAGAGCATACAGCATACGAGTGAGGACTCCGGTTAGACAAACAGGATACGGATCCTCACTCTGTGTAACTCTGTTCTGTTGTTGTTATTGTTGTTCTATTATTAATGGGTGCCCTTAGTAATCAAGCACATGGCTTTGCACGTGCTAAGTACATACTTTTACTCTGAGATATATTCCTAACCCTTGTACTAGTTGTAAATTTATTTTCTTTAAATGTGTGCTATCTTTTTATTTTTGACCTAGATTCATAAGCTTATGATTTCTACTCTTCAAATTGGATTAGCCATTCTCCAGATTATAAAATGCTATTTTGTCACAAATTGGCATGCAAAGACCAATTTTCTTCTGCTTTTGGTTGAGTCTTATGATTTCCTAAGCCAAAAATGGCTGATGGGAATCTCAACCTGAAGTCAGGTACCTGACCAATCATTCATCTAGGTCGTGTGCTTCAGGAAGTAAATACAACTTTTTTGATTGTTTCAGTTTTTTGAGACAGCATCTCTCTACTTCACCCTGGTTGTCCTGGAACTCACCACGTAGACCAGGCTGGGCTCAAACTCACAGAGATTCATTTGCCTCTGCCTCCTGAGTGCTGGATTAAAGACACACATGCACTACCATGCCTAGCCAGATTTAACTTTTGTCTTTAAAATGCTATCACTTCTTGTCCTTAAAGAAGAGCATAAAATTTTTGTTTTCCTTTTTGAGACAGTTTCTATGTAGCCCAGGCTGACCTTGAACTCAATTCATCTATCTCCTGAGTATTAAGGTTATACCTGGCTTAGGAGCAGAAAGCTATCTTCTTTTTTGCTATTTTTTTTTCAAGACAGTGTCTCTCTGTGTAGCCCTGGCTGTCCTGAACTCTCTTTGTAGACCAGGCTAGCCTCAAACTCACAGAGATCCGCCTGCCTCTGCCTCCTGAGTTGTTATTTTTTACTTTTTAACATTTATTTATTGGGTGTATGTTATTTATTGTATGTTGGGGTGGGTGCACATGTGTGTACCATGGCATACATGTGGAGATCAGAGAACAACTTTCAGGAGTCAGTTTGCACTTTCTGTCATGTAGGTTCTGGAGCTGTACTGATGTTGACAGACTTAGAGGCAAGCGTGCTTAACTGCTAAGGCATCTTGCTGGCCTTGTGACGTTTCAACTTGAGCTTATATAAAAGAATAACACTGGAAGAAATGAAACCAAACTCAGCCTTGGGATTGGAAGGCAGATTGAGTTGCAGAAGCCCTCGGCAGGAACGGATAATGAAGAACTGATATGTTTTCCTCCATCTCTAGGAAAATGCTGACCAGTGGGGTGTGTAAATCTACTGTCCAGCTTCCTGGGAAGGTAGCCATAGTAACCGGCGCTAACACAGGCATTGGGAAGGAGACAGCTAAAGACCTGGCCCACAGAGGCAAGTGCACCCCTCCCCACTCACCCATGCGCCTCTCCCCACTCACCCATGCGCCTCTCCCCACCCACCCATGCGCCCCTCCCCACCCACCCATGCGCCCCTCCCCACCCACCCATGCGCCTTTCCCCACCCACCCATGCGCCTCTCCCCACCCACCCATGCGCCTCTCC
>CAJQZJ010032322.1:6680405-6692764 GCA_907164525.1 Lophiomys imhausi
TCCCCACCCACCCATGCGCCTCTCCCCACCCACCCATGCGCCTCTCCCCACCCACCTATGCACCTCTCCCCACTCATCCATGCTGATATTTTTCTCCCCACAGTGATGGTCATGCTCAGCGTTTCCTCCCAGATTTGGAATGTAAGAGCACTCCAAGTACATCACTAATTCCCTGTTATAGTCTGAATTATGGTGCCCTGCACACAGTGGGCACTAAACAAAAAACTTAAAAATTAAGTAACACTTCTATTTTTTTTTCTGTGCTAATCTGCTTCAGATACCACTATTGTGATGTGAGGGATAAAAAGATTCTATTTTGTACAGTATCAGGAGTGTTCAGCATCTGTGCTCAGTCTCTCCAACCACTTATATTTTTCCTTCACTTGGTTGACAGGAGCCCGTGTGTATCTGGCTTGCCGGGATGTGCAGAAGGGGGAAGTGGTGGCTAGTGAGATCCAAGCCACCACAGGGAACAGTCAGGTCCTGGTACGGAAGCTAGACCTAGCTGATACCAAGTCTATTCGAGCCTTTGCCAAGGACTTCTTAGCTGGTAAGTGGGGACAAAGACTGTATTTTGATCACTGGGACATGATTTATGTCAAAGGGACATCTTTAGGATGTAGAAACAAAAAGAGAGTTTTAGTTACTTTTCTATTGCTGTGGTGAGATGCCATGACCAAGACAACTTATAGAAGAAAGTGTTTAATTTGGGGCTCACAGTCCCAGACGACTAGAGTCTATGACCATCATAGTGAGGAGCATGGCAGTGGGGAGACAGGCATAGAGCAGGAGCAGTAGCTGAGGGATCACATCTTGATCTGCAACTACAAGGCAGAAAGATCTAATTGGGAATGGGTGGGCTTTTGAAATCTCAAAACCCCACCTCGAGTAACACACCTTCTCTAACACAGCCACGCCTCCTAATCCTTCCCAAATTGTTCCACCAATTAGAGATCAAGTATTCAAATATGTGAGCCTAGAACCCACATGGTGGAAGGAGAGAACTAACTCCCACAAGTTGCCTTTTGACCCCCACACATACTCCATGTCATGTATTCTCTCTCTCTCTCTAATAACTGAATGCAATAACAGTTTTTAGAAACCTGTGGTATCTCATATCACCAAAAGTAGATATGCCCCACCCCCATCAACCAGGGATTTAGATCTCTTAAGGAAAACAGCTTCCACCCTTAGGAGTTTACAGTCATAAATTACAAATCACACTGGGAAATGAACTACAAGAGAGAGATGGCAGGTTTCTTTGAGGGCCTGAATCCTAGAAGTATGGGCACTCATGGACCATCCTTTGCCTGCTGGCTTCTAAGTCTTTCTGTTCAGCTTGCGAAGTCTTTCTGTTAGGAGAGGTGGATGGAATACTTCCCAAAACAGTGAGTCAGGAGCTTTTGGAGAACCTGGATATGCTATTCTGTGGTGGAAATTGGAATTTTGCCCTGTAAAAGTGTGTGTGAGATCAGCCCTAGTCTTTTTTTTTTTTTTTTTTTTTGGTTTTTCGAGACAGGGTTTCTCTGTGTATCCTTGGCTGTCCTGGACTCACTTTGTAGACCAGGCTGGCCTCGAACTCACAAAGATCCGCCTGCCTCTGCCTCCCAAGTGCTGGGATTAAAGGCATGCGCCACCACCGCCCTAGTCTTATAATAAAAACAAAAGAATGAAACCGAGCTTTTAAATTATTATTTAACTCTTATTTATTTATTACTAAATTCACTTATAACAAACACCAACAATTTCTTAACTATTAATCCTATAAATTCCTACAACCCCTTTAACCTATCCACTAAACCTATTGATAATCATAACAACTACTTTCATACCCTTTTAGAATGATACAGTCTCTGGGGCAGGTCCTCAGTCGTCAGGAAACCAGTCTCGGGGGTAGACTCTTTAACGCACTTAGCAGTCCTTTTTCTGGAATAGCTCAGACGCAGGTTCGTCAGGGTAAACTGGCTATCGAAGTCTCACTTTAAATAAGGCTTGAGGCTTTCTTCTCTCTGGGAGACCTCAGCCGTCTGTAGGCCAACTTACTTCCTTCGTATCAGCAACTCTGCCGTTCTGCCTCAGTCTTTAAAGCTGGCCACAGTTCCGTTCAGGCCACTGTTCGGACAGGTCAAACCCCTCTAGGCAAAAGCTGAGCCACAGGGTTTAGTCCTTGGCCTTTTGCTGTCTTGCCGAGGCTTTCTCTGCTCACCAGCTTCCTTCTGCCTCAGGGAGATCTGGCCATTGGTCTACCAGAACTTTCTCCAGCAGGACTCTCGGAGCTCTCTCATATCGGGGGCCCTTAGCACGCACGCGCCTCTCTGGCGTCATCCACTTGTCCTTAAATAGGATCACTCCTTGTTCCACCTGCTTCAGCTTAATTTGGGCTCTGCCCACTTAGCAGTTGAAAGCAATGCCAGGTCATAAAGTCTTTCCTTCTTTCACCTGGCTTCAACCTTGTTTTTCAGTCCAAAGAGACTCCCCTCATTTCACCTGACTTCATCCATAAGCTGATAAGCTAATTGCTCACAGCAGTTGATCTTCATGCCCCGAAATAAGAGACTGTATCAGAAACTTAACTATTCACTAAATCTAACTTATATTAACCTATCAGCCCCTTCAAAAGAAAGTCACCGAAGGGGGTAAAGAGTAAAGTCTTATGTCCCTACTTTTATTTCCCCTCCTTGGAGACCAAGGCCTGCGTTTGTGTGGAGGATATCTGAGGTGTGAATACCATGGCTGTTTTCTCTTCCTGCAGAGGAAAAGCACCTCCACATTCTAATCAACAATGCAGGAGTGATGATGTGCCCCTACTCTAAGACCGCAGATGGCTTTGAGATGCACATTGGAGTCAACCACTTGGGTGAGAAGTCTGTCTCCAGTCCAAAGTGAGAGAGAACCTACAACTCTCAGAAAATTCAGGAGTCAGGTCGAACCTGTGGCATCACTGGGGCTCAGGGCTATAGTCAACCATGCATAATAAATAGTTGAGAACTGCCTGAAAGCCCAGGGCCAATCCTGAGGCCTGCTTCAGGTTCTGCATATATGTGGTGTATGTGTGTATGTGTGTATATATGTGCATATATATATAAAGATTTCTTTTTATTTATGTTTATGTCTTTGTGGATATATGCTACATGTATGTATATGTTTGCAGAAGCTGAAAGAAAGCATCAGACCTTCTGGGGCTGGAGCTACAGGTGGTCGTGGGCTTCTACATACGGCTATCGGGAACCAAACTTGGGTCCTCTGGAAGAGGAGCAAGCACTCTTAACTGCTGAGTCATCTCTCCAACTCCTCCCCCTACTTTTTAAATCTGTAATTCAGAACACAGGCACAGACTGGGCATTGGGTCTGCGCTGTGTTGGGGGTATATTTGACCAGTTTGATTAGACTGAGGTCTGTGTTGCTATTCTTATGAGTGATCCTTGTGATCAGCGTCAGGTTGTGGCCATATGCTTTTCATGTTCATTTGTTTTGAAGACAAGATCTTACGATGTAGCCCCAACTTCCTGCCTTAGTGTCCTGAGTTCTAAGGTTACATAGATGTGCCACTGTCTGCTCTCAAAGAGTGATGGTACCCTCGGTTGAAATGAGACAGGGTTCGTTCATGTCCTTAGCACAGACATGCTTTGTATAAGAGTGTCTCATGCCTTTGGCTGTTTCTAGTTGTTTAAATCCCCTCTGAACCTGTGATTTATATCAGAGAAGTTGCCTCCGAGGGCCTCCTTCCTGTGTGCTATCTCACCTTTCACAGCTGCTATGGCAGCCCCCCATCTCCCATAGCAAGCTCTGCTTCCTACTATGTTTCTCATGAGTGCTGAACAACCCTGTTAATCCTCCTTTCTCTCAACAGGTCACTTCCTCTTGACCCATTTGCTGCTAGGAAAGCTGAGGGAATCAGCCCCATCGAGGGTAGTCAACGTGTCTTCTTTGGCACACCATCTGGGAAGGATCCACTTCCATAACCTGCAGGGCGAGAGGTTCTACAGTGCGGGCCTGGCTTACTGCCACAGCAAACTAGCCAACATTCTCTTCACTCGGGAACTGGCCAGGAGGCTGAAAGGTGAGTATGGGAGTGAACACTTTGAGAGACGAGTCAGTGGGAAATAGTGAAAAGCCACAGAATGGGAACTGTTTTCCAGGGCCCGTCAGCTGGACTGGACCTGGTTCTATGAGTATAACTCGGTATGGTTTAGTAAGTAGCCCCCACTGAATAGTGGAAGCTGACGTTCAGCTCAGACCCAATGCCCAATCTGTGCTAGTGCAAGGCATCCTTTATCAGCTCAAGGTGGGTAAGGGGAAATGAGAGTAAGAACTTCCAAAGAGCTGACTTAGGGAGCCAAGATGGTGCAGAGGTAGAGAGCCAGTGTGAGAGGTAGGGAAGGCAGAGTGTACACTAGCCTGGCAGCTGTGATGATTAAGTGGAAAATAGTGGTATACTAGAGGAGCTCTGATGTGAGAGACAATTGATCATCCATCCCACGGACATGCATCCTGTGTCCTAACTAGGGTTGAGGATGAAGTACAGGACAAGACAGGTTCAGGTACTTCCTTGACTTTTGTTGACATCTAGTTGGAGAGAGAGAGATGTTAGCAAGTGTTTGCACAACCAGCACATGTAAAGTCACTCTAGTTATATACGAATCACATTCTCTTTAAGAAGTTCAAATAGATTAGAGGTGCATGGAACTAAAGAAAAAAAAATCCTCTATTAATTCCCCATCCTTCAAATTACTGCTGTCAGCAGCTGCCAGTCATTTCCCTATGCATTTGATGTTTGATGTGTGTGTGTGTGTGTGTGTGTGTGTGTGTGTGTGTGTGTGTGTGTGGTACATGAGAAATTACAACTCTAACAAGATATCTGTGGTCTTTCCATGTAATGCGTACTAATTACCACCATTCAAAGGAGCAGTTTGGGGTGTAGGTTTTATGTGAGCATACAGCACTTAAGAGCACTTCCTGCTCTTCTAGAGGATCCAAGTTCATTCCTTGCTGATAACTCCAACTCAAGGGTATCTTCTGACTGCTGCATGTACCCACACACATGGCATACACACAGAGAGACATACATATACACATAAGTAAAATAGAAATAAAAGTATGAGCATCAGAGTGGTGGTACACACCTTTAATCCCAGCACTCTGGAGGCAGAGGCAGGCAGATCTCTGAGTTGAGGCCAGCCTGGTCCACAGAGTGAGTTCCAGGACAGCCAGAGCTACACAGAGAAACCCTGTCTTGGAAAATAACAACAACAACAAAAAAAAAACATGAGCATCATAAAATTGTAAAGTGGGACTTTAGTGAGCATGGGAGTTCTAAGGTTTGGTATTTGGGTGGAAAGTAATGACTGAGAACGTCCTGAAATGAGTCAGAACACCTAAAGACTTAAGACCATTGGAAAAGGCATGAGGTCATGGAAGCTAGTGGAAAAGAAGCCTAAGGGGGAGGTTTGAAGATGGCCAACAACGTAAAGAGCTGCTGAGAGGTTGGGACTTGGCTCTGTCACCCTAGAGCCTCTCCAAACCCTAGATTCTGAGTCTGTGTAACCCAAATAAATCACAGTGAGTAGTGCTTGTGATATCACCAGGAGCACAGAGTTCGTCTGTGAGGGCCGGATGTGTCTTCACATGCTTTGCTCTCTTTGTCTAGTTGGTAAAATTAAATCTTGTCTTCTTTCTTGTCACGGCACCTGCCTGCACCAGGCTCTGGAGTGACAACGTATTCTGTCCACCCTGGCACAGTCAGTTCTGAATTGGTCCGGTACTCATCTTTTATGAGGTTCATGTGGCAGCTTTTCTCCCCCTTCATCAAGACCCCTCAAGAGGGAGCCCAGACGAGCCTGTACTGTGCCTTAACAGAAGGTCTTGAGAACCTCAATGGCAGTCACTTCAGGTATGAATTTATCTGTCTTTGAAATGAGCTGTTATTACTTACTGGAAATAACTTGGGTTTGTCTGGTATAGTATATGCTTTTTTTATAAAAAGTATATTTCCCAGAGTTAGAAAGATGGCTGCTCTTCCAAAGGACCTGGGTTCCATTCTCAGCAAACCAGTTACAACTGTCTGTAACTCAAGTTCCAGGGAATCTGACATTCCCTTCTGGCCATCATGGGCACCAGGCATGTACATGTTTCACAGACATACATGCAGATAAATATCCATACATAAAAATAATAACAATAAATTAAAATTTTTAAGTACATTTCCTAAAATAGCTTTTGTCTTTTTTCTCTAAGATTTTTATTTTAATAGAATTTGGCCTGTTCACATTTTTTAAATAATGCCTGTAGGTTTGATTTTAATTTTATACAATCTTTTAGACTAATAATTATGTTTTGTCTCTATTTTTGTTCTCTTTCTTTCATATCAATCCTGTTTTTTTCCCTTTTTGGACCCCAACTTCTATTTTGTTTTAAATCTATATTTCTCTATTATCTTCAAGATTGAAATAGCACCAATGAATTCCTTTCTATTTTATTTTTATTATTTTCTCAGTGCTGGGGATAGAATCCGGGGCCTCTTGTAATACTGAGGCAGGTGCTCTATCTCTGCTATATCCCCTGCCCAATTTTTGTTTTTTGGGTGTGTGTGTGCATGTTTGTATGTGTGAAGGTGTGTGTATGTCTGTTCATGTGAAAGCCAGAAGACAACTTCAGATGCCATCCACCTTTTAAAGGGGATGGGACACAGAGAATGACAAGATTTCACTCTGGCTTGAGATGTGCCACAAAAGCTAGACTAACTGGCCAATGAGCCCTAGGAACCCACCTGTCTCAATTTCCCCTGCCCTGGGATTACACACATGTGCCATCAAAGCTGACTGCTTTTTTTTTTTTTTAAATGGGTCCCATGCTTGCAAGGCATGCACGCTACCATCTAAGCTAATCTCCCTGCCCTATTTTCTATTTACTTAATTATTTTTTGACACACGGTTTTGCTGTGTAGCCTCAGACTGATCCCAAACTCACAATCTGCCTGCCTCTGCCTCACCTTTTATTTTAGAAAGTTTACCATATGCACAAGTAGAATAAATAGCATATTAACCCCGTATATGTCCACTCTCTAGGTTCAGCTGTCAATAACCAATGGCCAAACCTGCCCCATTCTCATTCTCTGCTGTCATCATATTTTTGTAAAGAAAATCACATGTGTCACATAAGATCAAACTTGGTTTGTTTGTTTTTTTAACCCCCACTTTCTTTTTCTTTTTTTTTTTTTCTTTTTGGTTTTCGAGACAGTTTCTCTGTGTACCAAGCCTTGGCTGTCCTGGACTCACTTTGTAGACCATGTTGGCCTTGAACTCACAAAGATCCACCTGCCTCTGCCTCCCAAGTGCTGGGATTAAAAGCCTGCGCCACCACGCCCTGCTTTATCCTCACTTTCAAGATATTGTTGAAATAATCTCATTTTGGAGTAGAGGCTGCAGATAGCATTAGATTGGAAAAATGTAGCCAGTCTTTGCTATTTTGTGGGTTCTTCTTTTTCCAGCCCTTCCCCTACCCCCCATTTCATCTCCTATCACTAGATAGGCGAGAAAGAAGGATAGAGGAGAGATCCCTGAATCTAATTTCTTTCTTCTTATTTCTTCTTTGAGCACGACTACTAACAAAGTACAACCAACCCCCCTGAAATGACCAACAACTTCCAACAACCCTATCAGGACCCATTTATATACTCTCTGAAAAGTTCCCAGAATTCCAAACATACTATCTGTAGCTGGCAAAAACCACACCTCTGCTAGAGCACAAGGCAAATCATAGTGAGCTGCTGCGGAGAGTCGGAAGCAGCCCCAAATTCCCCACACCTGGGATTGAAACAAACATATTCCTATACTATTTCTGTGTTTTTTAAAGAAACCAAAATTCCAGAATTCTCACTACAGAAAGTAAACAGACGACAAAAGACTAATGCCAGCGGCCTGTGGAGGAACCATAGAAGTTGGTTCAACAGAGACACAGGATCTGATCTGTGCTTTAGGGGAAAAAAGAAAAACAAAGCTTTTTTTTAAAATGAGTGAATAAATAACACAGTAAGATACAGAGTTCCTGATTTCAAGTAATGACAACTGGAATGAAAATGAAGCTTCTGTGAGAGAGGCCTGGATTTTTAGTGGCTGCTTAATTAAGTATGGGCCTGGAAGAGGATTTGGTAGCCCTGTTTCCCATCTATGGGACTAGGAGGTTGAGGAGACCATGAAATGAGAAACAGACATGGGAAAAAAATACATGCAACCTAAGGATCTTGAATTCCAAGGCAGTGGGCATGACATCTGGCTAATATGCCAGAGGGACATGTACTGTAGTACTAGAGCAGACTTGGAATGGTCAATGGCCAATCAGCTGCCTGACACACCCTGCTGGGAACTGTTTTGGGAGGGTGAGGACACCAACTGTCTTGAGTTTTAGTTCCATTGTTTCCCATCCACTCTTCAAAGAGGAACAGGGGGTTGGGAGGATAAGCTTACTATTGCAAAATCACATAAAAATGAAATGCATATTCAACTGAAGCAACAGTTATCTACCTGAGACTATGTGTTTTTATGTCTAGTTTATGATATCTTCATGCCTCACAAGTAGAAATGTATAGCTAATAGTTGGAAATCAAGAACTATATAAACTATAAAAGCACTGTACACTAGATAGGTACATAGCTCTGTGCATTGGAATGATTTTATTTATTTTTTGAGACAAGGTCTCACTAGGCCTTAGCTGTCCTAGAACTTGCTGTGTAGACCAGGCTGACCTCAGAGATCCACCTGCTTCTGCTTCCCAGAGTGCTGGGATTAAAGATGTCCATCACCACACTGCCCTCTCTCTGTTTCTCTCTCTCTCTCTCTCTCTCTCTCTCTCTATATATATATATATATATATATATATATATATATATATATGTTATAGAGTTCCATCTAAGCCAGAGATCCATCTAAGCTAGGGTTCCATCTAAGCCAGGGTTCAATCTAAGCTAGATTTCCATCTAAGCCAGAGTTCCATCTAAGCTAGATTTCCACTCTAGGCCAGAGTTCCATCTAAGCCAGAGTTCCATCAAGCCAGGGTTCCATCTAAGCCACGGTTCCATTTAAGCCAGAGTTCCATCTAAGCTCGCGCCATCTAAGCCAGAGTTCCATCTAAGCTAGGGTTCGATCTAAGCCACAGTTCCATCTAAGCCAGAGTCCATTAAGCTAGATTTCCATCTAAGCCATTGTTCCTTCTAAGGGAGTGTTCCATCTAAGCCACAGTTCCATCTAAGGCAGAGTTCAATCTAAGCTATAGTGCCATCTAAGCCACAGATCAATCTAAGCTAGAATTCCATAAAACAGAGTTCCATCTAAGGTAGAGTTTCATATAAGCCAGAGTTCCATCTAAGCCAGATGCATGGTCTCTTGTGGCCCATGCTGGTTTCAAACTCCCTATGTGGCTGAGGCTGGCCTTGAATCCCTAATCCTCTGCTTCTAGCCCTCAAATGCTCAGATGTGTGACTTAAGGAACTTTTCTCATGCTGTGTATGTCAGTTTTACTTCATTTGGAAGGTCTAGCAGCAGTCATGTGGATCAGTGTCTAGAGATGAGCGTAGAAGTCTGTTCTGATAGAGGCCTTGGCTATTTTAGTGGCTATTCCTTTGCCTAGTTCTACTAATTTACTTTCTATCTCTAATGATGTGCCTATTCTGGGTGTTCCATAAAAGTGGAATCATAATTAGAACCTCTTGTGGTTTCTTTCACTTATCATAATATTTTCAAGTTTCATCCATGTAAAAGCATATGTCACTAATTAGTTATTTTTTAATTACAAAGAACATTTCGTTGTGTGTTCGTACCATTATATACCATGCATAAGATGACCATACTGTTCCTCTTTCTAGCTATTTAAATAATACTGTTATGAACATTTTTACAATTTTTATTCCATTATTATTATTTGCTTGCTTTCACTTTGTTTTTTGAGGCAGGACTGGCCTGAAAAGTGGCAGTTATCTTGTCTCAGCTTCCCAGGTGCTGGGATTATAGGTGTGGGCTACAATGTCTAGCTCTGGTTGTTTTGGGTTTACTTTGAGACAAGTTTTCACTCTGTGTCTGAGCTGGCCTTGAGGTTACTTAGTAACCCAGACAGGCCATGAACTTATGATCCTCCTTCCTGCGCCACCTGAATACTTGATTAAAGACATATACCACCATGCCTGCCCATGTAGAATTTTTTGTATGGACATTCCTTAATGGTCTATAGTGGAATTTCTGAGCCATCAACAGTTCTGTGTTTAACTGTGGAGGAACTTCTGAGCCTTTCCAAAGTGGCTGTGCCATTTTGCATACCCACTGGCAGTATATGAAGGTTTTGGTTTCTTCACAGTCAGGGACAACACTTGTCCCTCCTTCTAGTCTCAGCCATCCTGTTGTTGTGTGAAATAGCATTTTGTCCTTTTCATTCTCCTTTTGATGTTATTGTTGAGCATTTTTGTGTGTTTTGTTCATTTGTGCATCTTTGCCGACCTGTCTTTTTCAACTCCTCTACCAACTTTTAAATTAGGTTCTGTCTCTTTATTGTTTACTGTTCTTTATAGTCCAGATACAAGTCCTTTATCAGATATATGACTTATTTGCATATTCTCTGTCTTTCTGTGTGTGTGTGTTTTGCTGGGATTGAACCCAGAGCTTCTACCGTTGAGCTACATCCCTAACCCAAGTGTTTAATTTTAATGCTGATGGAAGCCCAATTTATCATTTTTCTTTGTCAGTTGGGCTTTTGGTGTCATATCCAAGAAACCATTGACTTACCCAAGGTCACAACGGCATACTATGTTTCCTTCTAATCATTTTACACCTTTAGCATTGCAGTAAGGGCTAAGATCCATTCAAGTTTATTTATTTTTTGTTTGTTTATTTGTGTCTCCTTGCTCTCCCCTCCCCCACCCCACCCCCACCTCTGAGACAGGGTTTGTCTGTGTAGCCCTGTAGATCAGGCTGGCCTCAACTCTGAGATCCCCCTGCCTCTGCCTCCTGAGAGCTGGGACTAAATGTGTGTGCCACCACTGCCTGGCTCAAGTTAATTTTTTATTATTTTTTATTTTTTATTATTATTTTTTTTTTTGGTTTTTCGAGACAGGGTTTCTCTGTGTATCCTTGGCTGTCCTGGACTCACTTTGTAGACCAGGCTGGCCTCGAACTCACAAAGATCCGCCTGCCTCTGCCTCCCAAGTGCTGGGATTAAAGGCGTGCGCCACCACCGCCCGGCTTCAAGTTAATTTTTTAACGTGATATAATATAAAGGCCCATCTTAGTTATGTTCCTCCTTGCTGTGTGACCAGATAGCTGGCAAAAGGGAGGAAGAGTTCAGAGAGATGCACAGTTCAGAGAGATGCATCGTTCAGAGAGGAGTAGCTAGGTCCAAATACCTCATTCAGCTATGGCAGAACTTGCAACTTGAAAGAACTTCTGATTCTCTTTAAATTTATGCTGGGGAAGAAGTCCTGCTGGGTAAGGCTTTGAACCTCATAACTATAGGGATGAGTACAGAGTTTGTCACACCTGGTGTCAGCAGTCCTTAGAAGAGTCCTTTCTTGTGGGAGGGTGCCCTGTGCACAGTAAGATCCTTGGCAGTCCTACCTTACCCCTACTAGATGCTGGTAGACCTTCATCCATTGTGACAGCCACACTGTACTCAGACATTACCAAGTGTCCTTGGGAGGGATATCACCCCTGATTGAGAACCACTTCCCTAAGGACAAAGCCAGGGACAAAGGACAATGAGAATCCCAGTATGAGTATGTACTAGAGGGGGCTAGAGAGCTTGCTTAGTTGGGAAACACTTGGTTTTTTAACTTTGCTTCCACCAGCATTTCTTGCAGGATCATTGAATGAAATGATTCTCATGTAGCTTAACACATCTCATATGTGGACCTAAGTTCACACCTCAGAACCCACAGAAGAGTCAAGTGCACTGGTTCACACCTGTAATCCCAATACTGGGGAGGTAGAGACAGGAAGATCTTTGAAGCTTGCTGGCCAGCCAGTCCAGCTGACTTGGTAACCTCTGGTTCAGTGAGAGACCCTGTCCTAAAGATATGATAGTGATTGGGGAAGACAGTTGACATCAACCTTTGCCTTCCTCACACACAAATACACATATGCACATGTACACACACGAACATGAAATATGTGTACACACACATATGCACACACAAAATGTACTAGATGCAGAGAAGATAAAATAAATAAAAGAATTGTCTAGATGGTACAGAGTTTGAATGCTTGTCTGAAACCGAACTTTTAAATTATTATTTAACACTTATTTATTACTAAATTCACTTATAACAAACACCAGCAATTTCTTAACTATTAATCCTATAAATTCCTACAACCCCTTTAACC
>CAJQZJ010032322.1:6693164-6722364 GCA_907164525.1 Lophiomys imhausi
GCAGTTGATCTTCATGCCCCGAAATAAGAGACTGTATCAGAAACTTAGCTATTCACTAAATCTAACTTATATTAACCTATCAGCCCCTTCACTTGTCCTTCAGAGCTATGGCAGTGCAGAGAAGGCATATGAATACCTTTCTGTGCCTTGAATGTATCCTCAGCACAACATTACAGGGTGGGTTTGGTATTATGAAAGTGGCTTCCCCTTCTTACTTTTACACTTTTTGTTCTTCCTCTTCTCTCTCCATGTCCCCATGTGATAGAGCTTCAAGTGTGCCAGGTAGTCCTCAACCACTGAGCTAGCTCCCCAACTTTCTTCACTCATGTAACAATGCCTTCTGCAGTCAATGTGAACAGCAGAATCTTTGATCTTGGACACTGTCCAAGGCCTTGAAGGGTAGACCTCTGACCTCATTTGAAGTAAATGGACCTGTCCAGGTGTCTGGGAGGCACTGACAGAGTTAAACATATACAAAGATCACATTATATAACAGACAAAGCATTCTGATCAGAGATAGTATTGTGAGAAGATAGAAATATTTTCTTGGGAAAAAGACTGGGGAATACTCTGGATATGGTGGCGTGTGCCTAATAATCCCAGCATTTCAGGGGTGGAGTCAAGGCAGAAAGGTCATGAGTTTTAAGCCAGACCGGGCCACAGAGCAAGTGTTCTAGGCCAGCCTGGGCTACATAGATGCAAACAAATGAAAGGATCAGAGAATGAAGAAATATGCTAGCACTGTCCCTGTCAAGTACCTGGGGGATCTGTGAGCTCTAGATTGTTTTCCTAGCATATTCTTTATATCAGGCAAAGAGGACACTCCATGCTTAACTGTGTGTTTCAAGTCTCTCTGTTTCCCTTTCAGTGATTGCCACTTGACATGGGTCTCTAGCCAAGCTGGTAATGAGACAATAGCCAGGCGGCTGTGGGATGTCAGCTGTGACCTGCTGGGCCTCCCTATGGATTGGTAAATGGTGGTTTGGACTCAAAAGAAGACTTGAGGAGATGATGACTGTCCTTCAAAGTGGCCAAAACCTTGAGCACAAAGAGTGCAGAACTGCAAGCCTTGCCTGCTTGGCATCCATCCAGTTAAATCCCAGTACACTGCCTGGTTCCTCTAAACACCTTGAGTTTGTACTGACTTACTTTGTCCTGCTCCTGCCAGCGTGTTTAGTGGTATCACCAACTAAGACAGAGGACCCTTGTATGACCCACACAGCTCCTATTTTCCTTTGGAAGTCTACTCCTTCCTACCAGGAGCGTGGAAACCCTATAAGGATTGGTGCATAGCAATGTCAGTTAGATGGAGCTTCTCCCAACCAACCATCCATTGGACCCTCAGATGAACCCCAGGAATCCAGTGACCTGGCTCAAGAGCAGGCCTTCATGGCCCCACATCTGGATGCTTAGGTCTCCAGGAAATCTGGCGGTCTGAGGCTTTTGCTGCTGAAACTCTTTACCATGTCCAGACCACAGAAGAGCTTTCTTCTCTATGAAGTTTGTGGAAGTTGAAGGGCAGAAATTAAAATGGAGGCAAACCGTCATTTCCCTACTATTTCTCAGCCTAGTAAGGAGGTAATGAAAGGAACATTCTGAGATAATAGGTCACTTGGCTTCAGTTAATGACCCCATACCCATGGAGGCCTCTTTTATGTACCTTAGTTTCTTTTAGGAAACTAGAAAAGGAAAGGCCTTTCCATTGTCATTGTGTGTCTTCTGCATTCATGCAGTTGGGAGTGTGTCCACAAAAGTCACAACTGTCACAAAGGAAAAGTCCTAAATCAGACTGTAGTGTAGACAAATGACCAGAGATGGAGCAAGCCACTGTGGAGTCTGTGATATAAAGGAGCACAGTTGCAAAGTGAGGTACACTGTATGTGTTGTAATTAGGCACTGAGAAGCACAGATGCAGCAGGGAAGAAGTTTAAAAAAAGAAAAATCCTAGGAGGTATTACATGATAATGAAGGGATAGTTAGGGATCTAAACCCACAACTGAAAGGCAGTAATAGCTAATAGAAAGCACATTATCTTAACCACCAATCAGTGTGGCAAGAAAAAGTCCAAAGCACAAGAATGAAAAGTTACCAAGTCTTTTTCTTTATTTAGAAAATTTATCCTAAGGACTGACACTTATTAACAAGATGTCAATTTGGGGGAGGGGCATGCGGAGAAATGGGATTGCTTAGCATTGGCTGCTGTTACAGAGGACCCTGGTTCAATTACTATGACCCACATGGTAGCTCACAAACATCTATAATCTCAGTTCTAGAGGATCTGACACCCTTGTCTACCTCCATGGGCGCTGCAGGAATGTAGTACCCAGATACACATGCAGGCACTCACATATAAATAATTTTGTAAAATAATAAATAAAAAAAGATGTGAATTTCAGGTTTGGAGGTGAGTACTTTCCTGCCATATGTGAGGTCCTGGGTTTGATCCCAGCACTGAAAGAAAGTAGAGTTAGCTTTGATTTACCTAAATTCTGTGTTTTATTTGGAGAGCTTTTATCAAAACCACTGCCAGCAAAGGGCATCCCAGAATCCCTCATGTTTCTATTACTTGTGTGGAGGATGCTATTCTAAAGGAGTTTACCATTTTCTTGGGCTAATAATTATATTTTAAGCTTGAATATGTAAAACTAATAGGCCATAATCTTTAACTTCTAATAGTAAATTAATAATTTCTGTGGGCTTGTTCTGACCGATAAACTATATATTTAAAAATTAGTTTATGGGGAAATTGGAAAGCTTTTGACAATGAAGTGAATAACTGAATATTTTATTTAATTTATATTCACCTGTCAATGAAAATAAATGTTCTTTTCAATTATGTTTTTAATTCCAGATTATAACTAAGAATTAAAAGTTTAATTATAGTTTAAAAAAAAAACAAAGTTATGCAGCTATTTCCCATTCTAGTGGATGCATGTATTCCAGAATCATTACAGTATAACTGAAACTATGTGCCATTAATTTGGGTTGTGATCATCTGACCAATCATCAAACCATCTATTTCATACTTATATGCCACTGTCCAAAGGTCACTGTTCCCATATCTCTTAGCACAAATTACTTTTCATACCTATTTATTTCTGTGACAGAGAAATATAAGACTTGGGGTTGGGGCTGGAGAGATGGCTCAGTGGTTATGGTTTTCCAGAGGCCCTGAGTTCAATTCCCAGCAACCACATGGTGGCTCACAACCATCTATGATGGGGTTGATGTTCTCTCCTGACATGCAGGTGTACATATAGAGTGCTCATATACATAAAACACATAAATAGATTAATTAAAAATAAAAAGATGGGATTGAAGAGGTGGCACAGCTCTTAGGATCTAGTACTACTCTTACTGGGCGTGACAGGCAGCTCACAATCACCTGTAACTCCATCTCCAGAGGATCCAACACCCTCTTCTGGGCTCCATAGGCAGGGCATTTGCACTCATGCATGAACACACACACTTAGATGTGAATTTTTTAATTTTATATTTTACTTTATTTTTGATACAGGGTTTCTCTGTGTGGCCCTGGCTGTCCTGGAACTCGATCTGTAGACCATACTGGCCTTAAACTCAGCGATCTATCTGCCTCTGCCTCCCAAGTGTTGGCATTAAAAGCATGCGACACCACTCCTGGTCTATCTCTTAATTTTATGAGAAAAAAGAAACGTTGCACCACTGCTAACATCATCATGTCATCTCTACACAATATTACATTTTATTTATTGAATTCAATAGTCAATGAATTCAAGCTTGTAAAACCCAGGGCCTCAAAAACAAAAATCACCAGGAACCCACTTCCACACACACCTTGAAAGATGGAATGTAGGACTTTGCTTATGCTACATAAGCGTTGTACCCCTCAGCCCCATAATCTTTCCATGTATAAATACTCAGCTCCCATGCAAACTTCTGGGTGGGCTCTTTATGCAAACCATGCCATCAGTACACATAGGAATTTACACCCATGGAAGGCCAGAAAGGACTTCATAATTGTTGATATATTTCGCTTCACGGCAGATAAGACCTGGTAAGACAGGTCTGCCTTCCACATCAAATCACGTATTACCCAAGAGCAGACACAACTTAGTATATAAGATATAGCTAGGATATAACTTAGTCTTTGCATAGTGCCTATGATTAATCTGTTGTGGACAAGAACCGGAGGCAGCCTAATGGACTAGATTGGCCCAGCCGCTAGAGCTGTGAGTGTATTTTGGGATCACATTGCCCCATTTTCCTTTTCTGAAAGCATGTGACCCTGGCCACTTCATCTCACCAATATTAGTGTTTTGCCATCAGAAGGCAGGCAGGATGCTCAGGAGTCTATCAAGGCTGAGAGTGAACATTTAGTCAAAATGTGAACCGAAGTCAAGTGGCAGAACGGACTGCGATGACAGCGAGGATGACAGTAAGGCGCCCGTGTTATATTGTCCTTGCGCAACAGGACTGGTCCTATGCGCCTATTGGCGCAGCCGCTCTCCTTAACTACAACCCCCAGCATGCACTGCAGGACCAGCTGGCCCGGATGAAGCGGCCGAGGCGCCAGTCCCCCTGGCCCCCTCGGGTTCTTAGCCTTGGTACCTCCCCAGTGCCCGCTGGCGGTCTCCAGGTCGGACACAGCCGCTCCCCTCCGCGCGGCGCCGCTCCCCTGAAGTAGCCGGGACTCTTTCCTGCCCGGGATTTCCGTCAGGCTTTGGCGTCCGGCGCCCGCGCGGTGACAGCAGGGGGGAGGGCGTCGGGCTCGGAGGACCCCGGAAGCGCCTGATTCCGGGCGGCTGAGGTGCGGCGGTCGTCGTGATGGCTTCGGGGTTGGGCAGCTGATCGCTGAGGAGGGAGTGGGCCCTGTGCCCGGAATCTCAGTGGTCGCCGCTCACGCGCAGCCTGCGCCATGGCCACCTCCGCCGCCTCCTCCGAGCATTTCGAGAAGCTGCACGAGATCTTCCGTGGCCTCCTTGAAGACCTACGAGGGGTGCCGGAGAGGCTGCTGGGGACCGCGGGGACCGGTGAGGCGGGGGTGGGTCCACACCAGGAGAACTCCGCCGGGTGCTGTCCTCCCAGACGTCGATCCCGGGCTCCCTGCTTCTCATTCGGGCACGCCCCCTGCTGTTGTCCGGCTCCCGACGCCCAGGGTCTCCTGCAAGCCACTTGGATGACTGGGATGTGCAAAGGGACATTGAGATGTCATCTCCTAGGGAGCCTCATGTTCTAGTCTCCGAAATTCTTAAGTTATCTGCCTCTCCCAGCAGCACAGGGGGTTTCTTAAGTCTGCAGTCCTGTTTCAGTAAGATGACTAAAAAAAAAAAAAAAACAAAATTGTAAGATTTGGGGTTGGGGATGTAGGAGTTTGGTAGGCAGTGAAAATTTAAAAGTAATTGTAGCTGTAGAGTTTAGCTTGCAGGTAAGACAGTGGCGGGAGGTGAGGGGAGTAAAACAGCCACATTGAAGAGGATCCTAAATGTCTCACATCAGGACATTAGGACTTTGACATAATAGAGGAAATCAGTAAGGAACACAAGCCGCTGAGTAATGTGGATTTCATTTTAGAAGCAAGGCCGCGGTAGCTGGATAGAGGATGTGAGAATGGATATAAGACTGTATTAGGAGCTTCCGTGGCGGTTGACTAGGTAAGCATGGGTATCTGGAGAGTGAGCATTTTAAATCCAACAGGTGGTTTGGAGGCAGAGATTTATAAGACTGGTGGATATGAGTAGGAAGAAAGATAAAAGAAGTTCCGTGCTTTCTCACGTGATCGGCTGAGCAAATGAACTTAAATATGAGGAGCAGACTTGTTTAAGTTGAGAATGTCTGCCTGTAGATTAGCGATAACTGCATTCTCTGTCTAGCCTGACAAAATATTTTTCTGCCATTAAAAACATTATGAATAATTTATTAATATATAGTAAATATAGCAAAAACCAAGAGTTTGCCAGAGGCCAACACTTTGAACCCCAGCACTTAGGAGGCAGAGGCGGGGAATCTCTGTGAGTTCAAGGCCAGCCTGGGAGACACAGTGAGACCCTGTCTCAAAACAAGCTACATATATATTTGTTAAATTATTGTAAAAATCATTTTTGGTTGTTAAAGGTACTATGAGTTCTTAGAAGAAAATAGCTGAGTATTGAAGCAGAATAATTTCTATTTTTTCACATTTTTATTACTCTTCAAATTGATGCATATACCTATTAAAACAACCAAAGGAAAAGAGGTACTTATTTCCCCAAAATATAGTCTTTATTCTCTCTTGGCCTTTGAAGGATAGTTGTCACTGTTTGTCCTAGTTTAGGAAGTTTTTGTGGCAGTGATAGTCTTACCAAGTATGATAATCATTAGCCTATTTATAGCTTCATCACCTACAGCTGTAATTTCTACTCTTGGCTTTGCATCATCTTTAGAGGTTTCTCTAAAGCCTCAGAGTGATGGAATTTGTCATCTGATTAATATGTTAAGTGCTTATGGTTATTATTTCAAGTTTTGGTTTTATGGTACTTGTAGACTTGTGTCCTTGTGATAAAATTATTGACAGTTTTCCATTTTAATTTGCTTGAATTCCAGTATCAATACTTGAGAGCTCAGTTGTGTTTGTTTTGTTGTGGGTGTGTATGTGGAGACCAGAGGACAGCTTATGCTTTCCTCTCCCACCACACGGGTCTGAGGGGTTAAACAGGTAATCAGGCCGCAGCAGACACCTTACCCAATAAGTCATCTTTCCAGCCCTGAGACTCCATATTTTTAGAGCTAGGAAGGAAACATGAAGTGCCATATTGGACAGGCTGGTAAACACTAGTCACTCACAAGTTACAGAATTTCAATGATTTCAGCTCTTTATACTCTGGTGAATTTTGTTTCGCTCCAGGTCTATGGATTTACTTTGAGAAACAATGGTAGTTCCTAGTAGTTGAAGATTTACTCTGCCTGGCACTTACTAAGTGCCCTCTGGAGTCAGGACTGCATTGCACTTACAGGAAACAGTCTTGGAGAGCTGATGTTGTCTTACATCAGATGACATTTGTACACTGAGTCTACAGATAGAAGCTATACATCATAGAAATGTCACAGTAGGGTGTTAAAAGCAAATGAATCTTGTGTTTTAAAGCTCTTGGTGAAACTGAAGTTTTCTCACTGACTAATGAGTCAATATTCCATAAGAAGAGGGTACCAACCTTAATGATACAGTAATTTGAGCCCTTTCCAGCTGTTTTTCAAAGCCTACTGTTTCCATTTTATTGCAGAATATGGTGCTAACCCATTTATCAAATAGAGCAGTATATTGCTTCCAAAGGCTCACTCTTGGTTTGGGGGCCCATTCTTAACACTATTCAGTTCTGCTTTGTGGTTGATTTTACCACTGATTCTAGCTCCCTAAAAGGAGTGCAAGATTTTTCGTGATTTTAGCATGTTTTACTGGTTGCTAAAGAGTGTGTACTCTAAGAGTACCCAAACACCCTTCAGTTGTATACAGCCATGTACAGAAGAATTAGATTCAGAGTCAAGAAACTCACTTCTTAAAGCTAGTGTCACCACTTACTTGTTACTGTGGCCTTAAAAGAACAAACTTTGTTTTCCAGGTTCTAGTTTCTATAGCTGTCAAATGAAATGGACAATCTCTGAGATCCATCCCAGCTCTAGTGTTGATTGGTGTGTGAGACTAAAGCATAAAAAAGCAGCTAGTGACCCCTAAGTTGAGTAGAGACAAGCCTCTTGTTTTCTGAATATTTGATTTTCTAGGTATTTTCTGTCCTTATGGCCTTTGGTGGAGGTCGAGGGGCAGCACAGGCTGGTCTAAATCATGGTGGGCTATTAAGTCCTTCCAGTTTCATGAGATCGATTCCTGACTACATTGCTGAGAACGGCACTGCTCCCGTAGTAATGCAGCTTGTCACAGAGCTTCGGAAGCACATAAGCATTAAAGACTTGCTTTGAAAACGTCCGTGATGGCAGCAGCCTTTACATGGTTTGAAACTTCTTAATGGCCTTGTCCTTGGGAGCGCACCAGGCGTAATTCATACAGTGAATTGCCAGCACCTGTCTGTGGCTCTTTTTGGTTTGACTGTTGTTTCTTCTTGTTTTGGTGATGTTGGAGCCAAGATCAGAAAGACCCCTTTCTAGGTTCTTCACCAGAAGGAATGGTTTTTTAGGTTTTCCCTTTGTTTTAAATCTAGGACTCCATAAAGGAGTTCAAAGGTGAAGTTCTATTTTGAAAGGTAATATATTTCCTAGAAGTATAGTATATAAGTTGTAGGGCACTTATAGTGGGGCGCATGCATTTTATAAAATCGAGCAGAACTACATCTCCAGAATGAATGAAAATAATAGTGAGTGACACAGGAAAGTTGTGAAAGCGTCTCCTGTCATCAAACTGCTATTCCTCTACCCAGCTCCTTTACTGGCATACCTGGCATACTTTTCTTGAGTCATTCTAGAATTTCCCTCTTGAAGAGTCTTAACAAAGAAAGATAAAGAGTGACACAATAGTAGAAAATCCAACCTAGGAAAAGGGATGCAGGTGTGTATACAGTACTGCTGCATGCTTCCTAGCTTGGATTCAGAAGAGGGTGGACCTGAGTTTGGAGATATGCTCTGTTGTAGTAGTGACACTCACCTCTTGTGGCACATTATTTCAAGAGTACATTATTACTCTGTGGAAGTAGCTATTCGTTTGTTTGTTTCTTTCTTTGTTAAGATAGGGTTTCTCTGTGTAGCCCTGGCTGGCCTAGACCAGGCTGGCCTCGAACTCACAGAGATGCACCTGCCTCTGCCTCCCAAGCATTGAGATTAAAGGTGCGCCATCCCTGTCCCGTGGAAGTAGCCATTCTTGACTGCAAGCGTTATTTTCTACTGTTGGTGGCTAAGAGCACAGCCCTGAGGAACAGTGTGAAATGCTTTGGTGTTCATCTCATCATCGAAGGTGGTGAAGATATGCGTTCCATTTGTCAGGCTAAACTTTTCTGTTTTTTAACAAATTAATGGATCCTTGGATTTTGTTTGGGTTTTTGTTGTTATTTGTTTTGTTTTATAAGCATGAGGAATAGTTCACTGGGAGTGCCTTGTGAATGTTAAGAGAGTGTCAAACAACTGGGTGGACATAGTAAACAGTGAGTTGGGAGGTAGTGTCAAGAAGATCAAAAGTTCAGGATTGGGGGCTGGAGAGATGGCTCAGCAGTAAAGAACATTGGCTGCTCCTCCAAAAGACTGGGGTTCAAATCCCAGCACCCATATGGCGGCTCACAGCTGTCTTTATTTGCGGGGTGTGGTGGTGCACACCTTTGATCCCAGCACTGAGGAGGCAGAGGGCAACCGGATCTCTGAGTTCAAGGCTACTGGTCTACAGAGTGAGTCCAGGACAGCTAGGGCTACACAAAGAAACCTTGTCTCAAAAAAAAAAAAAAAAAAAAAAAAAGTTCAGGGTCATCCTTGGCTACAAAGTAAGTGGTGAGTTTTGAAGTACTTGAGACCCTGTCTCAAAAAAGAAATAAAATGAATTTTGAAAACTTTTAAACAATGATAACTTTGTAATAAGTAAATTATGTGTTGATTTCCACATATAGTTCATTCAGGTGAATGTTTTCTGGTTTTTTGTTTTTTTTGGGGGTTTTTTGAGACAGGGTCTCACTATGTAGAGCAAGCTGGCCTCAAACACACAAGGTTGAGTCCACCTCTGCGTGTGATTAAAGGCGGGAGCCACCACAGCCAATGAATGCATCCTTTTTTTAAAACTCTAATTTTTCACAAATGAAGGAATGATCTTCCTTGTTTGCCTGAACCTAATCCCATTGACTAACCAGGGCTCTCCATTACAGAGGTTTGCCAGGTGACAACATTCCAAGTTCCTTAGTAATTTTTTTTTATGTCAGGTGCTATTTTTACTGTTATGCATTCTCCGTTTATCAGAGTATTCTTGTAAAATACATGTGTCTTAATACAGTTAGCTTTAAAGGAAATTATATTTTAAGTGGAAAAATCTTATAAGTAATCAGAAGAAACATAGTGAAGATGAAATAATATTCATTTAGATATTATTACTTTGAAACTGAAGCTTGTTCTCTTATTGCTAAAAGGGAAGATCAGTAATTTCCGTTAAAGACAAAACTAGCCAGGCAGAGCCGGGCGTGGTGGCACACCCCTTTAATCCCAGCACTTGGGAGGCAGAGGCAGGCGGATCTCTGTGAGTTCGAGGCCAGCCTGGTCTACAAAGCAAGTCCAGGACAGCCAGACAGCCAGGGCTGTTACACAGAGAAACCCTGTCTCGAAAAACCAAAAAAAAAAAAAAAAAAAAAAAAAACTAGCCAGGCATGGTTGTACTCAACTATAATTGTAACATTTGAGAGACTAAACCAGGAGGACTGTAAATTTGAAGGCAGTCTAGCCAACTTATACTTAAGCAAGCAAACAAACAAATGCAGCAGTTAAGATGACATGGGAAGGACTGAAAGAGGAGTGACAGTCTCATGGGCGAGTCATTATCCATGCCACTATAGAGAGAGATGTATCACACCAGTGAGCAGAAGGGTGAATTTTGAGTTTGTTTTACAGAACAGTAGTGGTTACAGATTCACCATGGAAACCAGTGTTGATAGACATGCATATTGATGAAAGAGTGCCTGCCCCTCCAGGCAGTTGGTGAGGAGCAAAGGTTAAGAATGATTTAGTTTAAACCTGTAGTAGGGATGCTGTTGGCTTTAGAACCAAGTAATTGTTATGCTAGACTTTGTTCTCGGCAGGAGTATTTCCTTGGATACTAAATGCCAACACAGTAGGCACCCTTGAGGCACAGTGTGAAAAAGTTTCCAAATGGGTCTAAGCTCTAGGGGTGGTAAGTGTTACTACCCCCACCCAGGGAAAAATGGGAAGGGTATTTTAAGCAAAATGCCTCCACAAATGTACAGAAGCAGAAGCAGTGATAAATGTTTGAGATGTACCTGTCTTTTCTAGAAGAGAAGAAGAAGCTGGTCAGAGATTTTGATGAAAAGCAACAGGAAGCAAATGAAACGGTGAGGACAGCGGGCAAGTCCTTGTTTCTTATACTTGGTCTTTTCTAGAAATAATATTACTTCATAACAGGTAACCTTTTCCTGTCTACTGATCTTCATTTGGACCTTTTCTAACTCTTAGGTTCTCTTTTGTTATTGTGATAAAATATTCTAACAAAAGCATCTTAAGGAAGACAGGGTTTGTTCTGGCTCACATTTCAAGGGTAGAGAAGTCCAGGCAGCAGGAACTTACAGCAGTTGGTCACATCACCAAGAGTGATGATGAATGCATGCTACTGCTCATCTCCTGTTCTGCACTCAGTCTGGGATCCTAGGTAGGGAATGGTGCCACCCATAGTGGGCAGTCCTTTGCATCCTGAGTAAGCTAACCTAGATAACAGGTGTGTCCAGAAGCTTGTCTTCTAGGTGATTCTAGATCCTCTCAAGTTAACACTATTAACCATTGCACTTATTAAATGAGGCTAACTGGTTGGGAATGGTTGTTGAGGGGACTTAGCAAACACAACTAGGTTAAGTTTGAAGACTTCTGAAGTACAAGCCTTTGATGACACATTCTTGATATGAGTAGTAGGGGCATTCCTATACCTTTCCTGAAGTTGACCATTGAGGTCAGTTACTGACCTTTGTTAAACTTAACACAGAAGACATATAATTCATGGGGTGTGCATGTGTGTGCGCGCACTTAATTGCAGTGTTAAGTATAGAGCCTAAGTCTCTACACATGCTTAGTATTGGTAGGTAGTCACTCTACACTAGTATATTCATCAAGTACTTATATTTGTTGTGGAAATACATATGTATATGTGGATGTATATGCATGTGATCTCATTCTTTAGGTTCCATCTCCCTTGCCTTTTCTTTTTCTTGTTCTTTCACTGGCCTGGAACTTGCCAAGTAGGCTATACTGGCCAGCCATCACTGGGATTATATACTACCATCCTGTTTTATTTACATAGGTTCCAGGCATTGAAATTAGGTCCTCTATGCAAGACAAGCACTTTACTCTCTCACCAGCCCTATCACATATTTTCTTGAGTGAATATCTGCTAGAAATTATTTCAGGCACTTGAAGTGAATGTGGCATTTGTAGCCCCTGCCACAAAAATACAGTTGTTATTTTGGCTAACCTATGCCCAGGTTAGGAAAAGCCAGACTGTCTGCTTATCCCTGCTGCCTTCCTAGTTGGCAGAGATGGAGGAAGAACTGCGGTATGCACCCCTGACCTTCCGTAACCCCATGATGTCCAAGCTGCGGAACTACCGGAAGGACCTTGCTAAACTCCACCGTGAGGTGAGAAGTGCACCTTTGACAGCCACGCCTGGAGGCCGAGGAGACATGAAGTATGGCTCATATGCCTTAGAGAATGAGCATTTGGTAAGTGTCAGCTGCTCCTCCCTTAAGGGCCAGTGGTACAAGAACTAGGTAGTCTATGCTATCAGTGTATATTGGAGACTCGGGTTTTTGTTTTCCTACACTTGTGCTCTTTCCTGCATCTGGTCACCATTCCCCCCTCTGTAACTGCTCTTTTTAATTACAACCTGTGTAAAGTCTTTGCCTAGATTTCTTTGTGTGCATACAGATAGGTAGGTAGGTCGGTAGGTAGGTAGGTAGGTAGGAGGGTAGATAGATAATAGTATTTTGTTTCTAGCAAAGCTAGAAATTATTCCTAGCTAGACTCTGTATTTTGACCTATTAATCTAAGTCCTTTTCTTCTTGAACTTGTATTCTTTCATATAAATTTTAGAATGATTTTCTTGGATATATTCCCAAGATTCAGTTAGGTTTTCAGTTTTTGTTTTGGTTTTGAGATAAGAGTCTGGTATTTGCTCAAGTAATTATTCTCATAGTAGGTAAGTTAGGTTTTTAATTCATCACAGTATTTTTACAAGACTAATCTAAGATTTCTGTTAGCTTAATATCAAGATGGCCTAGCAACTGATAGAGAAACATAGGGTACTTCTCAGTAGGGCCATTCTGACACCCTAGTCTTGTAAAGTCAAGTAGAATGTTTCTAACACAAAGGATTCTGACATAATATTGGACTTCAAGAATGCATATCTTGAGAAACCATCAGAGAAGCTGGCTAGTTAAAAGAATAAAATAAAAGCTTCACAAAGATGAAATTTAGTGTGCTACATTTGGATTATAGTCCACAAAGAAGAAAGGTGATGTAGGATTTGTAAAAGAAATAGAAAGGGACCAGCACTGCAGAATTAACATCTACAGAAGGGCTAGCTATAGTAGAGTTTTTGGACTACTACTCAGCCATCAGAAACAAGGAAATCATGCAGTTTGCTGCCAAATGGATGGAACTAGAAAAGCTCATCTGGAGTTTAGCCATATAGTACAGGATAAATATCCTATAACCAACAGACTGAAAGGAACAGGAACATGGACTTTGTTACCTGTTAGTGGGACACTTTGCCTTAGTGGGGCTGCCATGTAGGCCTCCAGTGCAAGAGGAAGCTCTTATCCCTCATATGACTGATGAACTGAGGAGGGCTGATATGTGGGGGCACCCCACACTGGAGGAGTAGGATAGATGGGAGAGGGGGTAGAAAGTGGGAGGGTGGAGCCAAGAGGGGTAGAGGGAGGGGGCTGTGATGGAGATATAACTTGAAGTAATAAACATAATAAAAATAGATAAATAAATAAATGTTACCCCATGATGCGTCTTCATTAGAGTTTGAGAAACAAACATATACTGACTTGACATTGCTGATGTTTAAGCACATTGTATGGGGAGGAATGTAAAGCGTTGAAACAGAGGCAGGCTGCCGCTAGAGTAAGAGGCTGGGAATCCCAGAGTCATGAGGCAGGCCTTGGATGCCATCAATGATGAGCTCAAGAAGTTCCAGGATGGGACTGCTGTCAGTGCTACCGTGTAAGAGCTATGAAAGCATCCCTTGGAGGCCCATGGACCTCACTGATAAGCCCCTCAGCTTCTGTGTGGAAGCCTATGGCATGGTGCTCACAGTGATTGCACTTAGAGACTTAGACATTTGGGAGATGGCCAAGCAGCTACAGTCAGTGCTCCTCCTAGGATGGCAGCCAAAACAGTGCATTTTATGGGCCAGCCTAGGCAAGCACTCATTGCTTGGGTCACAGACATTGATGGGTTCTGGACGTCTTGTATGGCAAGGTGCCAACTAAAGAGCAGTGCTGGGCATTTTGCTCAGAGACCACCAATCCAAGCAAGATAAGGGAGCTTTTCAGCTTTGCTTCAGCCTAGAACCTGACCTGCAAGTTCGTGCTCAAGTCCCCAAGGTATACACAGCCCTACTTGGTGACTGACCTGGAGCAGAGCTGAGGGATCTTCTCTAGCAACAGCCCCTACGTTTAGTTCCTGGATTTTTACGTGCAATTTTTGAAGGGAAAAAAAGCAATTTTGAAATGGATATGTGTGAATTTCAAAACATGTAAGTAAACTGGAAAGGGATTCTCACTGTGTCCCCAGACAAGTTTCCAGATTCAGCATCCTGAGTAGCTTACCACCTCCCCCAAGTCCATAAATGATTGTACCTTCAATAGGACTATTCCGTGTCTGTCTGAGGTTGATTTATGTGATGTTATCCTTGCTCTTTCTTTAGCCTAATTACTTAAAACTCTATATTTTATTTAACAATCTTTTTTTCTTCCTTTCAGCTAATATAATTGTGGGTTTTTTTTTTTTTTTTTTTTATAATAAACATTTTTTAAAGATTTATTTATTATGTATACAGTGTTCTGTCTGCAGATATATCTGCAGGCCAGAAGAGGGCACCAGATTTCATTATGGATGGTTGTGAGCCACCATGTGGTTGCTGGGAATTGAACTCATGACCTCTGGAAGAGCAGCCAGTGCTCTTAACCGCTGAGCCATCTCTCCAGCCCGTGGGTTTTTTTTTTAAGGTCTACTTTTATGTGTAGGTATTTGCCTGCATGTCCATTCACCGTGTGCATGCAGTTCTCACAGAGGCTAAAGGAGGGTATTGATCCCCAGAAACTGGAGTTCCGATGGTTGTGAGACAGTATGTGGGTGCTGAGAACTGAACCCAGGTTCTCTGGAAGACAGTCAGTGCTAACCACTGAGCCATCTCTCCAGCCCTACTTTGTTTACTATATTATTTATTTTGCATGTATGCTTAAACACATGTGTGGAAGCCAAAAGACCACTTCCAGGAGTCCCCATAACTGAACTCGGGTCTTCAGGCTTGTCACTGAGCCACCTCACCAGCCCCATTTTTTTTCTGGACTGGACCTCACTATACTGACCTGGCTGGCCTCAGGCTTGGAGCCATCCTGCCACTTCTGCCTCCTATGTATTAAGAGTCAGATGCGCACCACACCCAGTTGGATTTATTTGACCCTCAGTGGTTTCTTCATACTAGTCTATATGCTATTTGTGAAGTAAACATTCTATTCTGCGCTAAGAATCTACTTAAAAAATTAAAAATTTTTTGAGATAGGGTATATATATAGTCCTGGCTGTCCTGGAACTCCCTAGTGTGGACCAGGCTAGTCTTGAACTCACAAAAATCCTCTTGTCTCTGCCTCATTGGTGCTGGGATTAAAGGTGTGCACCACCACCCCAGCCCAAGAGTCTAATTTTTTGTTTTCTCGATACAGGACTTCTCTATGTAGCCCTGGCTGCCCTGGAACTCAGAGACCTGCCTGCCTCTGCCTCCTGAGTGCCCGGCTTAAGACTCTAATTCTTGATGACATCCGTTGTCATTTGCCATTGCTCTGTACTCAGCTCTGTGAGCTGAGCCCCTTCTTGGTTATGTGTGCTCTGAATAGGTTAGATGTTAGAACTACACTCATCTGTGTCCATCAGTATTAATTCTGGCCTGACCTAGGCTGTGTCTGTTGTCATGCTGTGTTTAGGATTATAGAGAAAGGACATTTCAGTGGGGATTTGAAGATGTAGAGCTCTTAGGAGTTAGGGCACTTAGGGAAGCTTGCTTGAGGCCCAGATTCTCCCTTCCCTATGAACAAATCACCAGTGTGGTAACTGGAGAGTGGTGCTTGGCATGCGGTGAAGTTCTTTTTGGTGGTGTTGGTGTTCACCGGCAGAGTGTAGCCATGGAAGGTTTTTCAATAGTGTAGCAATGTTGGACTTTAAATGACTTCTGTGCTGAGAAAGAATACTTTGCCTATGGTCTCTTAAGTTCTCAGGACCAGTCAAGTTGAAATCATGAGTGAATTACTCATTTTCCAGAGTTTTAGAGGTTAGTTGTTTACTTGTGGCACCATTAAAATTAAAGGCTAGCTAGGCATGATGGCACACATTTACAGTTCCAACACTTGGTGGTTGAGCGAGGAGATCAGGATGAATTTGAGGCCAGCTTGAATTACCATGAGACTGCCTCAAAGCCAAACGTGACTAAATATTTAAACAAATAGTTCTCAAGTTGCAGGCTATTTACATTATCAGGTCATTTTTGCACACACAAGCATGCACGCACATATACAGTCTGGATGCTGAGTAAAATTGCTAGTAACCATGTTTATGATGGATTTCAACTGGTCTATGGAGAAAGTGCTCCAGGTTTTTTCATTCTTCTTTTTTCAGAAGTATAACAGGCAATGGGATGTACCTGCTTTAGTCTGTGACCTTGAACAGGATCTTATATTCATTAGCATCTTGATTCTATTTTAAAAGCATAGCTGGCCAGCTCTTCATACCCACTGCAGCTGAATACACAGTCAACCTTGGATTGAAAATATTTTTTAGTCTGGGTGTGGCATACACCTTTAAACCCAGCAGAGGGAGGCAGGGGCAGGCAGATCTCTGTGAATTCGAGGCCAGCCTGGTCTACAAAGCAAGTTCCAGGACAGCCAGAGCTATACAGAGAAACCCTGTCTCAAAAAGCAAAAACAAAATATTTCTTAAAAATATTGCATCTATCCAGACATGGTAGCACCTACCTTTCATCCCAGCACTTAGAAGGCAGAGGCAGGTAGATCTCTGAGTTGAAGCCAGGCTGGTCTACATAGTAAATTCCAGGTTGGCCAGGACTACACAGTGGGACCCTGTCTCAAAAAAAAGTTATTCCTACTCTGAGGAATCTCATACCTCCTTCTGTCATCCATGGGCACCCTAGTGCACACATACACATAAATAAATCTTTGAAAAAAATTTCATTTACTAAACATCCACTGACTTTTTTGTCATGATTCTTTTGAACTGTAAACTATTTACATAGCGTTTATCAGGTATAAGTAATCTACAGATGATGTAATGTATTGGGAGGATGTGTATGTTTTATGCAGATGATACACTATTTTATACAGGACTCCAGCAGGTGTATGCCCTAGAACCAGTGCCCTGCAGATAGAAAGAAAAAACTGTAATGAAATGATTGCTCACTATTATCTCTTTTACATAAGAAAAAGGTCACATGGAAGAAGCCTAACATGTCTCTTCCCTACTTCTGTCAGAATCGGCTACAATCTCAAAGAGCATTGCTTCTACAAGGCACTGAAAGCCTGAACCGGGCCACCCAAAGCATTGAGCGTTCTCATCGGATTGCCACAGAAACTGACCAGATTGGTTCAGAAATCATAGAAGAGCTAGGGGAGCAACGAGACCAGCTGGAACGTACCAAGAGTAGAGTAAGTCTGGGCAATGTGTAAAGTAGGTGGGTCCTCCATACCCAGGTACCATACTAAGGCCAGACACTACAGCAGTTCTGAATTCTGGGAATAACTTTTTTCTTCTCTATGTGTGTGTGTGTGTGTGTGTGTGTGTGTGTGTGTGTGAGAGAGAGAGAGAGAGAGTATCTTAACTTTTAAATTGCTTGGCTAAGAGAGGACCCTTTAGAATTAATTTTACAGGGCTAAGGAGATGGGTCGGTCAATAAAAGTCAATACAGATGGTCTTGAATCTGTAACCCCAGAGGATTAGGAACAGTTGGATCTTTGGAGTTAGATAGCCAGCCAGTGTGCCCAGGTTCATTGAGAGATCCCTTCTTAGTAAGCTGGAGAGCAATTAAGGAAGGTACCCTGCATACCCACACGGATCTGCACACACAACACAACACAAATACATAGATACATACATATGTATGTGTATATATTTGTGACTAAGTCTCACTGTTTAGGCCTGGCTGCTGGCCTAGAAGTTAGCGATCCTCCTGCCTCTGCCTCCTGGGATTAAAGTTGTATACCTCCATGCTAGGCTACAAAGAAATAATTTTTTTTTTTTTTTTTTGGTTTTTCGAGACAGGGTTTCTCTGTGTAACAGCCCTGGCTGTCCTGGACTCGCTTTGTAGACCAGGCTGGCCTCGAACTCACAGAGATCCGCCTGCCTCTGCCTGCCAAGTGCTGGGATTAAAGGCGTGAGCCACCACGCCCGGCTCAAAGAAATAATTTTATCTGTAAGATTTAGAAATCATTAGTTTTGTTTCTGAAGAGTCTGATTTATGCCACTCCTTCTCTTGCTTTATTTATTACTAGAGAATATAAGAACACAAGTAAAGATTCAGTGTCACCAACATGAGATTTTAAGATCTAGCACATATCTTCCTATTATTTAAAAAAAATTATGTGTTTATCTGCATATATGTCTCTGTCCCACATGGGTCTGTTGCCTGAGGAGGCCATAAAAGGATACCAGATTCCCTGGAACGGGAATTAGATGGTTGTGAGCTGCCATACAGGTCCTGGCAATGCAACCCGGGTCCTCTGGACAAACATCAATTGTTCTTAACCATTGTACCACTTCTCTAGCCCTGGTTCCTATTCTTATGAAAACACTACCTACATAGAACACCTAGTATTTTTAAAGTAAAGGCTCTTTTTTCCTCACATGTCAAAAATAGTACTACTGATTTTTTTATTGGCTTATAAATTATACTTCAATCCCATTAGCCTAAGGTAGTAAGTTGGATTATTGAGGGAAGAAAGCAGAAATATGCAGATCAACTGATGACTACATTGGGGTTCTATGATTGTAAGAGGCTTTGGAAAAGAGTTCCTTTTTCCTTTATATAAATGGATTAGTTTACATCAAATTTAAAGAATAAAAAATAGTTTGCCTGTGGAATGTTATATTCTTAATATTTGTCCTAGGCAGATCTTAGCATTGTAGCCAGGATTTGGACAGGAAAGTACTAACTAGATCATTCTGAGGATTTGAAGAGATTTCTTTCTTATACATCTTACTAGAAGGATCCCCCTCCCCATTTTCCTGTTTTGTGCAAGTTCACATTAAAGTGCTAATTGTGTAGGTTTTGGATCTTGAATATACTTGAACTTAAAACACCAAAGCTTGACCTGAGAGTGACTCACCAAGGCCATTGTAATGGTAATAGGCAAGTCCGCATCATTAAATGTCCTTCTGCTAACTAGATTAGTAACAGGTAATCCAATGGAAAAGGTACATTGGGGGAGCTAAGTCCTTTTCTCATTCAATGTAACTAGTCAAGCAGGTAAAGAAAAAAATAGTAACCAAGATCTCAAAAGCATTAACTCACCGGCCTACAAAAATACTAATGACTAGAGAACAGCACTTGCTGTTGTTATAGAGGACCCCCGTCCAGTTCGTAGCACCCACATGGCATCTCACAACTGTGTATCCAGTTCCAGGGGATTTGATGCCCTCTTGACTTCTGTGAGCACCAGATTTTCATGTGGTGCACATACATACATTCACACAAACACTAATACACATAAAATAAAAATAAATCCTTACCAAAAATAAAAAAAAAAATAAGCAAGCAGCAGCTCAAGAGGGTTGCCTAGTATTTGATGAAATTCAAATCTTAAGTTGCCCTGCAGTCACTGGACAGGTAAGGTGAACCCTTTCTGTCACTCAGAAAGTCCTGGTTTTAAAACCTTGGCACTATTACTCTCTTTCTCTCTCTCTTTTTTCCCCCTTTCTCTTTTCCTGAGACTGGGTCTCGTGTAGTCCCAACTGTCCTGGGACTCTCTCTATAGACCAGTCTGTCTTCAGCACACAGATCCTGCTTCTGCCTCCTGAGTGCGAGGTGTGTGCCACCACACCACTAGCCTTCCTGTTTGAATAGCCAAGCTGAAGGATTAGTTCCCTCACAGCCACCATTCCTATAGGAACAATGAGATGTAACCATTCCTTCCCTGATGAGCACTCACACACCTTGACCTTTCTGGGCTCCTTTATTTACACTTAGGTATATGCCATTATTTTCACTTGATTTCTTTGTATTTTTAACAAAGACCTTTTAATGCCCATTGTTCAAGTTCTATAAATTTTTTTTTGAAAGAAGGAAATGATTGTTTTCTCTTTCAGCTGGTAAACACAAATGAAAACTTGAGCAAAAGCCGAAAGATTCTCCGCTCAATGTCCAGAAAGTAAGTTTCAAAAAAAAAAAAACCCAGAATTTCTTGTATTTCAACTAAGAAAGCTTAAAACAGTAAATTCACAGATGTTGTAATAAATTATAACAGTGCACTCAGCATCCAAAGAAGAGTGTAGTTTTGTATAGTTAAATATCACAGGATAAGGTTCTTTGTTAAAGTCATATGTTGTTCCAATGTAAAGCAGTGGAAAACCTGTCTGCTGAACAATGTTAATTGCAATTTCCATTTCTTAAGAGGAGCTAAGAAACTAATCGAGCTGTTCTGTTCCCTGGAACATGTTTGTAGACACTGATGTGTGAACACGGATAATGCTTAGTTCTTCCCTTTCAGCCAGGCCCTTTGGGGGAGTTCTGTCTTGCTAGCAAGAAGTATTAAAAACACATGCTAGCATCAGGGAAAGGTGGTTGTGGCACGAGCGTGATGCTCTGAGTTGATGGGAGAGAACCATCTCCACAGCTGTCCTCTGACTGCCACAAAGGAACTGTGGCAGCGTACACATACCTGTGTGCACACGAGTACTAATTAAAGAAACAAAATTGTAGTGTGGCATGTCCTTAGGTACATGTGAGCTTATAAGAATGAAGATAATTCATTTACAGAACTAGTGATTGGAATAGAATTTTCCCAGACACTGGCAAATACCTGTGAAATAAGGAGAAAGCAGATGATAATCTGGAGTAAATTTTTGGAGAGTGACTGTTCAGGTAGTAGAGCAGAGGGAGAAACAGGGAAGAGTAAGAAAGAGGTTTACAAGACACTGCAATACTCAAGGCCAGTGGTTACTTGTCCTAAAAACAGGCCCCTCCCATGAGCTTAATTAATTTTGGCCCAAAGAGTATATACCCTAAACCCTGCTTCCAACATATACTCAAAGTGTATGTGTAGCCAATAGGACCTTATTTTAAGGCAACAGAAATAGAAGTGGAGGATTTTTTTTAAGCCATTTTTAGCTGGGCAGTGGTGGAGCACGCCTTTAATCCCAGCACTCAGGAGGTAGAGGCAGGAGGATCTCTGAGTTTGAGGCCAGCCTGGCCTACAGAGTGAGTTCTAGGACAGCCAGGGCTACACAGAAAAACCCTGTCTTACCACCCCCCCAACCAGACCATTTTTTTTTTTTAAATGTGTGTTGGGCCAGGCGGTGGTGGCGCACGCCTTTAATCCCAGCACTTGGGAGGCAGAGGCAGGCGGATCTTTGTGAGTTCGAGGCCAGCCTGGTCCACAAAGTGAGTCCAGGACAGCCAGGGTTACACAGAGAAACCCTGTCTCGAAAAACAAAAAAAAAAATGTGTGTTGGTATAAGGGTGTCGAATCCCTTGGAACTGGAGTTACAGATAGTTGTGAGCTGCCACGTGAGTGCTGGGAATTGAACCCAGCTCCTCTGGTAGAACAGCCAGGGCTCTTTACTGCTGGGCCATCTCTCCAGCCCCCCAAAGCCATTTTTTATGTTTTGGTATTTATATTCATATTTCCCACATGTCTGTGATAGTGTTGTTTCTCATTTACAGCTGAAAAGCACCTTGAATTGTCACTGGCCAAAGGACTTAGTGCTTACTTCTAAGTGGCTGTGTGAACACAGACTCCATCCACCTCACTGTATCTAGCATTAGAAACAGCTAGAAATAAAGTTACCCAGACTCATGTCTATTTACTGTTTGTCTTTGTAGAGTGATAACCAACAAGCTGCTGCTTTCTATCGTCATCTTGCTGGAGCTAGCCATCCTGGTCGGTCTGGTGTATTACAAATTCTTTCGGCATCATTGAACTTCCTGTAGGGAAGGGATTGTGGACCAGCATCGTGAATCTGAATGAACAGTGTTAGGGATGTATGTTGCTGCTGTGGGCTAACGGCTCAAGAATGCATTGTGAGCCGGGCGTTGGTGGCGCACGCCTTTAATCCCAGCACTCGGGAGGCAGAGGCAGGCGAATTTCTGTGAGTTCGAGGCCAGCCTGGTCTACAAAGTGAGTCCAGGACAGCCAGAGATACACAGAGAAACCCTGTCTCGAAAAACCAAAAAAAAAAAAAAAAAAAAGAATGCATTGTGTAGCCAGACTATGGGAGGGAGGGCAATGGAAAACCATATAAATGTGAAGGGACAGCAACAAGACCGGTATAATATACTAATAAATGCTGTTTATGCTCCTTAAATTTACATGTATAACATTAATACCTTGTAAACTTCAAAAAAAAAACCAAAAACATATACAGTGGTAGTATTGGTTATCAAAATAGAGAAGGGAAATTTTACAACTGTGAGAGTGCACAGATGTTCTCATTAAGGCAATATTGATCCAGACAGCCATTTAATATCTGTCCCCTTAAATGTCTTGCAACTCTGAACTGTGCTGTGAAAGGTGCCAGTGTACAGTATTTCCTAAATTCTCACACGTTCTTCATTTTCTGATTTATGTGGTGAACTAGGAGTTGGAAGGTGGTCATAGACAATGTGTCCTCCTTCTCTTGTCTGACCAAAACTTGAAGCAATCACATCCACTGCTAGGCTGGCTGTAGCTTTGGCCTCTTCCTCTGAAGTAGCCAAATGAGGATTGACTTCAACAAGATCCAGAGCTGACAGCAACCCTGAAATAAAAGGTAGGAGAACACCTTAGAAAATTCCCTGTCTGCTACTTTCAGTGAGGGTTGTTCCAGCTAGTAAAAACATGTCATTTTCCAACATAAAATTACCTCCTGTCAGAACACCCTCTGCAGTCTGGCAAGATGGCTCAGTAGGTAAAGGTGCCTTTGTCAAGCCTGACAGCCTGAGTTGGGTCCCTGCGCCCCACATGATGTCAGGAAAGCCAGTGCACCAAGTGAGCACATGTGCCCACCTCCCCACAAACACATGGAAGCAAAATTAACTTTAAAAACAAAATCAGTGGGCTAGAGAGATGGCTCAGTGGTTAAGAGCACTGGCTGTTCTTCCAAAGGACCTGGGTTCAAATCCCAGCACCCACATGGCAGTTCACAGCTGTCTGTAACTCCTGTTCCAGGGATCTGACACCCTCACACAGACATACATGCAACACCAATGTACATAAAATAAAAATAAAGAAATTAAAAAAAAAAAAAAAACAAAATCAGTGAGGTGAAGGTGGCGCACACCTTTAATCCCAGCACTCAGGAGGCAAACACAGGTGATCTCTGTGAGTTCAAGGTCAGCCTGGTTTACAGATCAAGTTCCAGGACAGCCAGGGCTACACAGAGAAATCCTGTCTCAGAAGAAAACAAAAAATAAAAAACATAAGGGGCTGACAAGATAGGTCAGTAATTAAGAGCACTTGCTCCTTTGTTAGAGGACCCAGTTTCAGTTTCTACCATTCACATGATGATTCACTAGTGTCTAACTCTTGTTTGTTTTTCAAGACAGGGTTTCTCTGTTATAGGCCTGGCTGTCCTGGACTCAGTTTGTAGACTAGACTGGCCTTGAACTCAGAGATCCACCTGCCTCTGGCCTCCCAAGTGCTGGGATTAAAGGTGTGCACCACCACACCTGGCCACAAGTGTCTCTTAATTCCAAAAGATCCAACACCTGCTTCTGATCTCCATGGGCACCAACCATATGCACACATCTATGTATGTAGGCAAAACACACACACATACACACAGCCCTTTTCACCTCCTCCTCTTGACCACAAGTTTAAGTTAATAACTATATTAGGACTGAAAAATATAAAATCTACCCCTGTTCAACTACTGTAATAACAGCACTTGGGAGGCAGAGGCAGGCAGATCACTGTGAGCTAGAGACCAACCTGGTTTACAAAGCGAATCCAGGACAGCCAGGACTACACAGAGAAACCCTGTCTCGAAAAAGCAAAACCAAACAAACAAAAATTCTATTGTAATAAGTATAACTGTCACGCTTTTAGGCACCTTGTCTGGGTTTTATTGGTCCTTTTCCCTCCCACCCAGTGCTATGGATTGAACCCAGGGTTTTATACATACTAAGCACATACCATACCTCTGAGCTGCATTCTAGCCCCATCAATACTTCTTTAACCTTTGTGTGTGTGTGTACATCTGCCACTGTGCACATGGAGGTCAGAAGACAATCTTGGATGTTATCCTTCATTTCTACTTTGACACAGGGTCTCTTATTAGTTGCACATGCCAGGAGAACTGGCCTTCAAGTTTCTGGGGATTCTCCTGTCTCCATCTTGTCACAGGAACATTGAGATTACAGGCATGTAGGTCTCTGGGGATCCAAACTCACGTCTTCATGTTCATGCAGCAGTTGCTTTACCAAACACTTACATCTCCCTAGTTTCACCATCAGTATCTCTTGAAGCCCTACACCATATGTTACTACTGTAAACTTTATTTTTGTATTCTGAGACAAGGTCTTGCTATGTATCTCAGGCTAACCGCAAACTCAATCTGCCAGCCTCAGCCTCTTGTATGGCATTTACGCCCACAGCTGCCCAAACTTTCATGACTGAGTTCTAGAAACAGGTTCCACACATGACAACTTTCATGGCTGAGTTCTAGGACAGGCTCCACACGTGACACATTCATGACTGAGTTCTAGGGACAGGCTCCACACGTGACACATTCATGACTGAGTTCTAGGGATAGGCTCCACACGTGACACATTCATGCCTTTTATTTGACTGACCCAACACCTTAGCATTTGGTCAGGGAGAGGTCCAGCCCTATGTGGACTGGTTCAGTCTGGATTCTAGTTGCCTTCTCTGAGTGTTTGAGTTTGTGCCAAAGTCCTCAGCGTTGTTCTTTTGTCTGGAGTGGGCTAAGGGAAAGGAAAGAGCATATCTATGTCTGCCTTCCACTTCTATCCCCCCTTACCTGGCCTACTTCCCTTGAGATTTTTAACTTAATCAGTTACTCTGGGTTAATCTACTTTTTTTTTTTTCGAGACAGGGTTTCTCTGTGTAGCTCTGGCTGTCCTGGACTCGCTTTGTAGACCAGGCTGGCCTCGAACTCACAGAGATCCGCCTGCCTCTGCCTCCCGAGTGCTGGGATTAAAGGCGTGCGCCACCACCGCCCGGCAAGGTTAATCTACTTTTTGAAGAGTGATCTGAACAAACTAGAATTCAATAACACAAGTATTTAAGAATACTTAGGGTGGCTATAAAGTCATATAAAACATTGTAATATCTAATGCTTCATTTACATTATATATGGCACATGACAAATTGTCCAGTGTTTATTACATTCTTTGTGATATATAATTGAGTGTGTTATACAAAACTACAATAACCAAGGATGTTAACATTGTATTATCATTTCCTGCACAAGAACTGGTATACACCCTAGTGATTTTGTGTCTCATTCCCAGTGGTTGAACCTACCCTCTCTAGCATTTCCTAAAGTAGTAATCAAGAGGGTTTGATTGTCTGTGTTGCCTGTGTTTCCAGACTTGCCAGCCTACATGTCAATTTAAGCAAATTGCTGTCTTTGTTGACAATATCATGTCAACAAAACATACTACTGCCACAACTGCTTGCTAAAGTTATTAACCTCTCCTGAATGAAGCAACATGAAGTGTTGAAAGACCATTGGCAATATTTATGTTTGTGGGGCTAAGAATAAGTCTGTCTTCCTATAGGCAGATCTGATAGGCAGTTAGTTCTCTAAGGTTCTAGCACACTCTAGGACCCAATCCTCATTTCTTTTCCAGCTAGTTAAAAGTTCCTTACATGGTTAGTGAGCTGGCTCAGAGGGAAAGGCTTCTGCAACTAAGCCTGACAACCTGAGTTCTATTTTCAGGACCAACATGATGGAAGAGAGTTGACTACTATAAATTGTCCTCTGACTTCCATGTGTGTGCACATATATACACAAAGTACTTTCTAAAGGCTTGTCAGTTGTGAGGTGTGCACCTTTAATCCCATCATTTGGTGGGCAGACAGGCAGATCTCTGAGTTAAAGGCTGGCCTGGTGTGTATAAGTGAGACACTCCCTACAAACAAAAAAGGATTCCTTATAGGCCTTGGCCTTTTGAATCTTGAGGTCCTGTTTGCTTCTGTCTCCTAATTTCATGAAATGATTACTGAAGTTATAACATGTTGTAGTTACTCTTGATAATCTAGAATTCACCTTAATCCTTTATCAGTCATTTCTGACAGTATCCTCCTTACTGACATTACCAACAAGCTCCAGTAGAAGGCTTATCTCAGATTTTTAAAACATGCTAACTTAAACTGTCCTCAAGATAGAGCCTGGGGAGATACTCAGTCAGCAGAGTGCTTGTTGACAAGTATGAGGACCTTAGCTCAAGCCCCAGAACCTGTATAGAAAAGCCTGGCATAGTGCCATGTGTTAAGGAGGCTGAGTTCGGAGCTCACTGGCTAGCCAACTTGCCCAGTCGGTGAGTTCTGTACAAGTAAGAGATCCAAGAAACAAGATGGATGGACCTGAGAAATGACACTGGAGGTTATCATTATTTAAAAAAAAAAAAAAAGTTTTCAAGAGACGTTCTTAAAAGCTGACATGGTGCCAGATGCCTGTAATCTCAGCACCTGGGAGATGAAAAAGCAGGATACAGAATTCAAAGTCATCCTCCCTCAACTACATGAGCTTCAAGTCAGCCTTGACTACATGAGACCTTGTCTCCAAAAAGAAAGATATAAGTCAATCTTAACTCCAGATTCCCAACTGCTAGTGAACCAACAACCCCTCACAATGAGAGAAAATGAGCTGTTTGGCCTTGTTTTCTTACCTTAATCTGCCTTTAGGCAGCTTAGACACAGGAACTGCATGCTTGGCATTCTGTTTGTATCTTAAATCTACTAAGTGCGTGAGTTACATAATTTCCTGCTCGGTATTAGCATGTTTTGGTACATTCCAAATTGAAAGATGCCTCTAAATATCTATCTATATGCTCTATTAGCCATATGATTCTGGGCTATAAAAGCTTAGTCAAAACCAAAGTGACACAGAAAAGATCCCCTGCAGAAAGAGATTTCGGCATGTTTCATATATGTAGCTAACAGGCTGAAGACCTAGCTACTACATACCTGTATTATGTATTTCTTCAGAAATATACACTCCTTCTCTATAGGTTAATCCCCCTACAACAGGTGTTCCTGTGGCTGGAGCCAGTTTAGGGTCAAATGCATCAATATCAAAACTCAGGTGGATTGGCCTCCGTCTTCTAGAAAGGAAAAGGACAAGAGAATATGTATCTGGTTATCCTTGTAGTCTTCATTCTGTGGCTACAACTTAATTTTGTTCTAGCCCTGGTGCTCTGCGAATTCAACGTATTTCAGGATTCTATTCCTGGAAATGACTGAGATTGGCATATTAATGTCTTACAGTACTTTAGGATATTGCCATTTGTTCTGCATGCTTCAGAAAACCTCCAGTGCATACTTCTGGGTTTCCTAGGGCGTTAGAACCTCTCACACTAGTTACTGGTCAGTAGAGGGAATGCTTCACTTCCATGAAGTACTAATTAAGTTAGCTTCATTAGGTTATAGCTGTTGCAGCTGAACACAATCCAGTTTTACAACTGCAAATTTATCTTCCAATTTTAACTTGAGCACAGGTATCCCATGACTGAAACTAACATCAACATCCTCATAGCAAATAACTAATTTCTTAGTAGCTCAGAGAGTGACGAGACAGCGGTTCTGACATTGAAAACCCACAAGGGAAGCCCCACTGTCGAGAAAAACGATCCTCACTAGCATGCGGTTTTATGCTTAAATTAACAAAACTCAGATGAAGCAGTAATGCTGCTAAGAAGAATGGGACCATTGGAACAATGAATGATGGTTTATCATTTAAGATACTTGCAAAATCAAGAACAAACAATATCCATAAGAAGCAGGATGGGTCAGTGACTTAAACCATCCCAAAGCTAAAAACATGATTTAGGATTGGTAGTATCCCTTCCTGAACTATTTGGAAATATATGTACATGTTTTGCTTTTACTTAAGTGAAATTACTATTCTCAAGATACGAGCTTAAGTGTGCCACTCTCCCAGAGTTTGCCCTCTCTCTAGGACCTAGAAGTAGACGTTTGTTGTCATTACTTACTTGCCAATCAGTCGATCAAATGTCTGCTCCATGACCTTCTGGATACCAAGTCGATCAATGTCTCTCATGGAAAAATACTGGATGTCATAATTCTTTAAAATAAAACTGGCGAGATAAAAGGAAAGACTAGTTTTAAAAACAGTTTTAATAAATGTGTTTTTAGGAAATCTTGCCTTTATATTGACCTACAACAGGTAGGCAGGACAGGCTCAAAGCTTAACACTTGTGAATACACTTACTGCTCAGGAGGGTCCACATCTCTTAGACCAATGTACACAATACTTGGGGAAGAGAGGCAAGGTGTGACCCAGGAAAATCCTGGTAACTGCGGGACCTGTGAAGAGAGGGATGAAGCAGCTCAGTCAGAGATCCTTAATCTCACTAAGGCAATCATGTGCTCCTAAGAGAACACTCTCACTGCCCTCTCCTATCTACTGGGTATGTTTAAAATGACACAAAACACTGGAGCTAGGAGGGAAAACTGCCCAGTGGAAATGATTTAGAAGAGCAGCTGCAAAATAGCAGGTTTCTTGAGAATGTAAAAACAAGTCTTCTAAGGTGGCCCTGGTTTCTCATTAACTACTTCTGTAGCAGGAATTTGCTGCTTAACCCTTCCCACCCCACTTTACTCTTTTTTTTAATTTATTTTTTATTTCTTCAAGTTACATCTCAATCACAATCCCCTCCCTACTCCCCCCTCCAGTCCCACCCTTCCACCCTCCTCCCCCTCAGCCCCACCATCCTCTTCCCTTCTTTTTTTTTTTTTTTTTTTTTTTTTAGTTTAAGGTATTTATTTTTCCCTCCAACAGCTCTCCCTTTCAGTCCAAATAATGGTTCTTTTTCTTATAACTATAAATACAATACAAAACAACAGAAATA
>CAJQZJ010032322.1:6722764-6758064 GCA_907164525.1 Lophiomys imhausi
GCTTAGAAAATAACTGTGATAGACTGTCATAGTAACTAACAAAATGACACGTTTTCATGACTATTAGTTTCCGTTTCTTAATTATCCTAAACAGTTTATGTCGGTTGGTAGCGAGAGGTCAAAACTTGACATTTCATTTTTAAGTATTACTACAAACAATACCTTTAAGAAGCGTTACCCTTCCCACTTTACTCTTTACAGATTGGGTCTTTAACTGTCCTAGCTTCTTGCTGAGTAGAGAGATGTAATCTCGTCTGTCTAACAAGACTCCCTTGGCTTTCGCAGAGCTCATAAAAATTTTACCCAAAGGTAAGCACAGTGTCACTTAGCCTCTAAGTCAGAGTGTTTTAGTGTGGCCTCTGACCTAAGCCCTTGAGCTATGGGAGTATCCATCACTACAGTTACCACCTTCTACAAACTTAATTTCCTAACTGGTTAGGAGCCCCACTGAGAATACAGACCTAGTTGTCTTTGTAGCCCTTTCCTCTAGCTGACTACCTGGTCCTTAATAATGTAAATAACAAGTGAAGGAGTTAGGTAAACCATATTCAGCCCATCCTTCATCCAAATCTCATTTAGATTCCCAAAGCCCCAGGATAACCTTGCAAGCCATTCATTCACCTCATTTTGGCCCACTTGCCTTGTCTTGTAGTTCTCTGACGAGAAAAGAAAGTGGCTGTCCATGGATATTCCCAGATACAGTGGTGAGGGGTGTATTAATGTCAGCATGAGCATCAACCCAGATGACACAGAGATCTGGGCGGTGCCGGGCGTGGCCGCTAATGGTACCTATCGCCAGGCTGCAAAGAAGAAATATAGTAATAATTGTCAAGGCCCTCTGCTTGGCAAGCATGCCCGGTAACAGATAACCTCAGCTAGCACCTCTTATACTCTGTCCCCAGGGCAAAGGCAGGGTCTAGCCTGAGGCTGGGTTACAGTGAGACAAAAGTCCCTCAGTTGTACTTCCCAAAGAAGAACTTTTAAGTGGATTAGACAGAAGAAGAGTAAAGTGTTAAGGAGCCAGGGAATCCAACACCGTCCTAGCCTCTGAGGACACTGAACTCGTGGTGTATACAGACATATACATGCAGGCAGAACACACATACACAAAATAAAATTCAAAATGGGGGGGCAGCAAAAGGCAGTGCTGGTGACTGGCTGTCCCTGCAGTGTGTGTGGCACATGTCAATGCTGCTCCATGTTAATTTCCCCATTAGCTCTAGTCCATAAAAGGAGCTTGAATATTAACATTGTCCAGTGAATGAAATTTAGTTAAGCAATGGGGTCTTGTCTGTAACAACTTACAGAAATGCTGCCTAATCCCTTTAATTCTAACTTCCAAAGAATCTGGTACATTCAAGGGGTTTGTTGTTTGGCTGAGATGGAGTCTTGCATGTTGCCTAGGCTGCTCTCCCTGCTCTCCAAGGAACTCAGGCAGTCCTCCCACTTCAGCTTCCCAGGTAGCTGTGGCTACAGGTACGCACCACTGCACTCAACTTACATTAACTTTTTAAAGAAAAAAAAAATTAGGGAGCTGATTTGTAGGTGTAGCTAAGTAACCCTACATTTGCCTTAGTATGTGTGAGGCCCTAAGCTTAATTCCCAGCACAACACACAGTCAGAAAGCTGTAAAACCTTGTAACACTGCTTAAAAAACAAAAAATGAGGCTGTTAGACATTAAAGTTACAAGGCAACACCTACTGAGCTCATGCACACCACTGAATCAAACTGTCATCCAAATTACGCATTTATTCCCTCCTTGTTATAACAGTCCTAGTTTTAGCTTTGAACTGGAAATAGTTAAGTATTTATAGCTGTAGACAAAAAGCAAAGCTAAAGGCTGTGGCTATCACACTGATGAGGCCCCGTGAGACTTGACCAGAAGGAAGAAACAAAACTAACAACAGCAACAACAAAACAAGAATAAACATGCAGCCGGGTAAGACATCTGTCTGTCTTCTCCTCTGCTTGGTTCCATAGAGTTCCCAGCCATCGCTAGAGAATCTGGCCTGTTTCTTTTCCTTCCTGAAGTTGTTTTCCTAATGAGGAATCAGTGTGCTTCTGCAGCTGGAACAAAGGTTTAACATCTGATTGTTATCTAGAAAGTTCTCAACACCTTAGGGAAAATTTCTAGCCTGAATCAAAATGAGAAACAAAGTGGATTTGGATGCAGCGCTGCTACTTCCTCAAGTTAGGCCTTGAACAAGTCATCTAACCTCTGTCCCTCAGGGATTCTAGCCATAAATGAGATAAAGCCCTGTCTCCCTCAAGACACTGTTAAGAGGATTAACTAACTGAAAGGAACAGGAAGTGTTCAATAGTACTGCAATCTCTCTTTCTGCTTTAGCTGCTTAGCTCATACCACACTCCCTGGTAGAATCTGACATGCTAGCCCAGAACTCTCCTGAAATCCTGCACTAGTCAATGTTCTTAGTTTGTCATTTTACATGTATTTATTTTAGTCCTAATAGATCTCAGTTGAGCTCTCTCGCATACTTTGAAAAAACAATTCACTAAGAAAGACTCAAAGGGCTGACTGTGTCCATACTAGAGAGGAAATGTATTCGCTGCCAAGGAAGGATCACTAACAAGTGAATTAGCAGAAATGCTAATGAAAACATATAAATTCAGACTATGGATGGATCCTACCAGTTCTCCAAAATGGCTGCATAAAAGTCTTGAGACAGTTTTTCAAGAATCTTGCTTCATCTACCTCTGCTCTTGCTGTGTTGAGCCTGCATAGTCTCTTCTGTTGTGTATTTTTCTCCCAGTAAGGACACTGAAATAAGCTAATCACTAAGCCCAAAGCACCCTGGCTCCCAGCTTACCTGTGGTCTCCTCCCACGGTGACACAGCTGTAGCCACCTGACACAGCTCTACTAACCACCTCAGCCAGTTCCTGGTTGGCAAGGCCCACTGATCGAGGGTACACTACCAGGTTATTGTAGGGATCATCTTTGGAGACTTTAGTAAAGTTCACATCTCCAAAATCTTTTACATGGCATCCTGCAACAATGAAGACCAACAAAATGAACTGTTTGTGCCATTCTAACTTCTAATGGCCTGGGCCACAAGTAATTACTTGGGACAAAGTGGTAACATGTCATACTCATTTTGTCAGAGAATATTTAAAATGTCACCTGACCAGAAAGGTTAGGTCAGTCCTTATGAAGCAAGCCCTTTTATGAACACCATTTTCCATAAGCTGCACATTGGACAACGAAATCCAGAGACATTATTAACCTAAGACTCATCAAATAGGTAGCAAGAAATAGAGACCCCACATCTCAGAATTATAAAGTAGAATTAAAGTTAAAAATGCATCAGGAGCCGGGCGGTGGTGGCGCACGCCTTTAATCCCAGCACTTGGGAGGCAGAGGCAGGCGGATCTTTGTGAGTTCGAGGCCAGCCTGGTCTACAAAGCGAGTCCAGGACAGCCAGAGATATTCAGAGAAACCCTGTCTCGAAAAAAAACAAAAAAAAAAATGCATCAGGATATAAAGAAAATATAATGAAAAATTAAGTGCTGTTAATTCAAGACAGACATACATGTAGAGAAATTCTTAAGGCCCTGGTTTGATCTTCAGCACTGTAAGAAAACAAATTCTCAATTTTTTTCCAGAATAAAAGTCAGGAGCTAAGGCTGGAGAGATGGCTCAGTGGTTAAGAGCACTTTCTGCTCTTCCAGAGGACTCGAGTCATGTACAGAGCTCCAGGAGATCCAGTGCCCTCTGCTGCCCTCTTCAGGCACCAGAACACATACAGCACATACATCATAGCATATACATACATACATGCACACATATATGCATACTTAATGTCTTTTTAAAAAGTCAGGAGCTGGGGATGTAACAGCGGTAGAGTATTACCTAGCATGTACAAAGCCCTGTGTATACAGTGGCATTCCTCAATAATCCCAGCACTTGGGGAGTGATGGTAGGAGGATCAGAAGTTGTTACCTTGGTTACATAAACAAGGTCAAGGCCAGCCGAGGCTACGAGACTTGTCCCAAAATAAATCAATCAGAGGACATAAAGCGAAACGAGAGAAATTATCTAACATTTATTTGTTACTTACAGGGCCTCAGGTACTGTTCTAACTGCTTAACATAATTTTTTTTTTTTTTTTTGGTTTTTCAAGACAGGGTTTCTCTGTGTAACTCTGGCTGTCCTGAACTCACTTTGGAGACCAGACTGACCTCAAACTCACAGAGATCCACCTGCCTCTGCCTCACGAGTCCTGGGATTAAAAGCGTGTGCCACCATGCCTGGCCATTACAGACAGCTGTGAACTGCCATATGGTACTGGGATTTGAACCCTGGTCCTTTGGAAGAGCACCCAGTGCTCTTAACCACTGAGCCATCTCTCCAGCCCTTAACATAAATTTTTCTTTCAGACTCAAAATAATGAGGCAACTGAAATAATGCCTACTGCATAGATGAAGAAATGGTGAAGAAGGGACCTCGCCAAGGTCAAAATGCCTGCCAAATGCCAAAATCAAAACCTACAGCTAAGACATCTGGAAGGTGTTTGGGGTTTTTGTTACTGTTTTTGTTGTGTTTTGTCGAGAGACAGGATCTCACTGTATAGCCCTAACTGCCCTGGAACTCATCATGTAAATCAGACTGGCCTCAGACACAGAGATCCACCTGCCTCTGCCTCGTAAGTGCTGGGAAAACCATATATCTTAACATTTGCGGAGGTTGGCTAAAGATTTGGGTTATGACCAGTGCAATTTCACCATGAATTTAAACTGTACAGTTAGGAGCTTTCCTCTCAAACCCAACTCATTCTAAATCAAAACTTGGAGAGAATGTGAAAAATGAGAAGCTTTAACTCAAAACACAAAATCATAAGGCTCAACAATGATCTGGGTTCCTAAGGCCAGCCTTAATCATTGACAAAAATGGATATTGAAAGCAAAACTGAAAACTATCCTTTCTCAAAAGCTACACCTCAGCTATGAACCTTTTGATCACTGAATGTTTAAATGATTATAGATGGCCCCAAAGGAGATCTAGTCAACTAAAGAAACTACAGACAAGTAGAAAATAACTGTGACAACATGTTGACACTGAGAACTGTTCTAGTTTCTAGTTTGCTTGTCTGTTGTTGTGAAAAACACCATAACCAAAATCACCTTGGGGAGGAAAGGGTCTATTGGCATACACATCTCAGGTCACATTCCATTACTGAGGGAAATGAAGAGCAGGAACTCAACACTGGACCCTGAAGACAGGAACTTAAGCAGAGACCATGGAGGAATGCTGTTTACTAGCCTGTACATAACTTGCTCATGTACAACCCAGGACCACCCGTCCAGGGGTGGGAACAGCCACATGGAGCTGGATCCACACCAGCCATCATTCAAGAAAATACCCCACAACTGGGCGTGGTAGTTCACGCCTTTATTTGCAGTAGTCGGGAGGCAAAGGCTGGTGGATCTCTGAGTTCTAGGCCTGGTCTTCATAGGGAATTCTAGGCCAGCCAGGGCTCCATAGGGAGACCCTGTCTTGAAACAGAAAAAGAAAGTGCCCGCGTGGATTTACCCACAACCCAATCTAATGGAAACAATTCTTAATTGGCATTCCCCCTTCCTAGATGACTCTCATTTGTGTCAAACTGACAAAATAACCAACCAGCTCAAGGCAAACAGAAAAAAATTATCAAATAAAATAGCTGTTTCAAAAGGCTTGTGGGTAGGGGACTCCTGGAGAGAAGGCTCAGCAGCTAAGAGCACTTGCCGCTCATACAGAGGACCTGGGTTTAGTTCTCAGCACCCATAACTGACAACAGGTGACTCATCAAGGTGGTCTGGCACCTTCCAGCTCTTGTACATACATGGTGCACATACACATAAAGTTTAGAGGAGGGCTTGGCAAGCTGGCTCATAGACAAGAGCCTTGTCCGCAAGCCAGACAACCTCTGACCTCTGGCTCTGAAACATGCATGGTGATTGCAGAGAACCAACTCCTGAGAGTTGTCCTCTGACCTCTACACATGTACCACGGCACCATGGCACACACGTACACATACACACACACAACAGATACATGTAAAAAAAAATTAAGTTTGAGCATTCACAGACAAAAAATATTTCCAAGTCTGTGTGATTGGTTCTCCAAGCACTTGCCCATCTTCCAAAGAACATCTGGAATTACTAAACCCCTAATGGCTGGGCACACCTGTGAAAAACTTCCCTTAATTAAATAATTTGAAGGGGGAATATCCAATTCTAATCCAGATCTTTTGAGGTAGGAAAATCCACCTTTAATCTGGGCCACACCTTCTGCTGGAAGTTATAAGGACAAAGGAAGAAGGAAGGCTTTGTTTGTTCTTGTCTGCTTGCACTCACTTTGCCAGCACATCCATTCCTTCACTGGCATTGGAACCTACTTCTTCAGGATTTCAGTGTATAATGAAGACCAGCTGAGACATCTAGCTTCATGGACTGAACAACTACTGAATTTTGGACCTTCTATTGGTAGACAAGTCATTGTTAGACTAGCTGGACCACAGCCTGTAAGCCATTCTAATAAATCTTTATATATATATATATATATATATTCTATAAGTTCTGTTTCTCTAGAGAACCCTGATTAATCATCAAAAGGTTATAATAATGTTAATATTAACTTTCAGAACTACTTGCCAAACCTTTAACTCATAGAAATCTTCATATGGCCAATAAGAAAAACAAGGACATTAAAGTTCCAGTGGATAAGATTAAGTAATGGATCATAGGACATACTCAAGCCCAATCAAGGATGCCAGGGTATCAACTGAGATAAGCCCGACAGAAAACAGTATTGTGCTCACTTAAATGAACTTACCAGAATGGAGCTGCACAAGGTCTAAAAGGAACCTGGCAATCTTACAGCAGTACTCCAAGGAAGAGAGATTTTAGTCATTAACTGTGCGGCTCAAGGGCTAGGCTGTAACTCTGGGGCAGAGCAATTGCTTAGCATGCACAAGACCCTGGATGTGATCCCCGGCACTAATCAGCTGCTGGAGGTAATTTAACAGATTCACCTACATACTAAATGTGGAGTCTAAGAGTACCAACTCTGGAGGACTGAAGAGATGTCTTAGTGACTAACACAACACTGGCTGTCCTTCCAGAAGACCTGAATTAAATTCCCAGCACCCATCTGGTAACTCACAACTATAATACCAGTTCTAGAGGATCTAATCCCCTCTTCTGGCCTCTGCAGGCACCAGGTACGCAGGTAAAACACCCATACATATAAAATTAAAATAAGTTTTTTTTTTATAAGAGAGATTACCCAGTCTACTGGATTCCTTCATACCAAACAGCCTTCCTGTTTCCCCACTCACTTTCCAGGTGCCCCAGCATACCCACAAGGGCTTCCTGGCAGTGCATGCTGGAAGGACCATTTCTCAGTCTAATTATGCCCAGCTGCATGCATTTTTGATAATTTACACGTCAACATGAGTTCTGCCTGTGTTTCCACAAAAGTAAGAGGCACACCCTGAAGGGGCTTATATCTTGAAAAGCCCTACCTAAGTGACCTACTCAGTACGACTGGCTCCCTACCTCGGCTCTTTAGTTTTCATTGTGTAAGAACAAGGCAAAGAGTGGGGACAATGACTGCTAGAGTGAAGGAAGGGCTCACTACAAGTACAGTCTGTACCAATACTCTTTTGCTGTGTATTTTCCCTCTTCCCTAATAGACAATAGGAATTCTTTGTAAAAAAATAAAAATAGCCGGGCGGTGGTGGCGCACGCCTTTAATCCCAGCACTTGGGAGGCAGAGGCAGGCGGATCTTTGTGAGTTCGAGGCCAGCCTGGTCTACAAAGTGAGTCCAGGACAGCCAGAGATATTCAGAGAAACCCTGTCTTGAAAAACCAAAAAAATAAAATAAAAAAAAAATAAAAAATAAAAATAAAAAATGAGTAAGAGGGGAGGAGAGATGGCTCAGCAGTTAAGAACACTGACTGTTCTTTCAGGTCCTTAGTTCAATTCCCAGCACCCACATGGTGGCTCACAACCATCTATAATGTGATCTGATGCCTTCTTCTGCCATTCAGGTAGGTGTACATGCAGATAAATCACACACACACACACACACACACACACACACACACACACATATGTATATATACATACATAAAAAATAAATAAAATTTTAAAAATTGAATAAGAAAGTTCTAATGATTCAGGCTTCCATATTATACCCCAAACCTGACAATTGTATTCTTGAAGACCTTTATGCATAATACATAATTTTAAAAACAAAGATTATTAGATGGAATAGCCAAAATTGCTTCAGCTAACTACTCAAAATATAGCTCAAATACAACCACATTTGTCTACCATCCAGGTAAACAGCAGACTTTCCTCTTGTGTAGAGTGATTCAGGGACCTGGCTCATGGCTCTGTCATACCTCTGGCTTTATTCTTGTGTGCTTTAAGTCTCCCCAGGTTCAAGACAGTAGGAACAGAGAGAGGGATGGAGAATGCTCTTTCAAAGCTATGAGACATGCCACAAATTGCAACTCCTACTGGAGACAGTCAGCAGAAAAGGGCCTAATTCTCCACAACAATGACCCTTCACTACACATCACAAAGCCAATGCTTCAAAAGTTGAGCCAAGTGTTCCATGAAGCGCTACCTCATCAGTGCTCACCTGACCTCTCACCATCATACCACCGCTTCTTCAAGCATCCTGACCACCTTTAACACAACCAGCAGCATGCAGAAAGTGTGTCCCAGGACTTTGTCAAATCTCAGCGCAGGAATTTTTTTTACATTGTAGGAATAAACAGACTTATTTCACTGTGTTCAAAAATGTGTTGACTATAATGGTGCCTATTTTAATTAATAAGCCAGGCATGGCGGTGTATCTCTGCGTTTCAGTTTGAGGCAAGCATGGTCTATGTAACAATTCCAGGACGGCCAGCGCCACAGAGTCAGACCCTACACTTAAAGTGAAAAAGAAATGCTTGGCCTAATAAAAGTTACTTAAAATTCATGGTCTGAAACTATAACCAAATCCACTGGACCAAGACCCCCAGCCCTCTGTCACCAGAGTTCACAGAAGAGTGAGGATATCAAAGGACAGTGAGTTTTAAAGCCTTCTGCCAGTTTTGTTTAAATAGTAACAAGGATTAACATGGTAACAAGGAGAGCAGGGCATACTAGGGGATTACCAATTACCTGAGGCATCTTTGTGGTTTTTCTCTCCACCCTTCCTCTTACGCTTTCTTTGAAACTGATGTTGTAACCTAAGACTTCCCAAAACTTGTTTACCATTATGTCTGCATCATTTCATTAAACAGTTTTGGGTAAGAAGACCCAAACACACACACACACACACACACACACACACACACACAGAGAGAGAGAGAGAGAGAGAGAGATTAAATAAATGAAATAATTAGAAGATAAAAAATACACAGGGACTAGGGAGATGGCTCAGCAGTTAAGAATACTGGCTGCTCTTCCAAAGGACCCAGGTTCAAATCCCAGCACCCACATGGCAGTTCACAGCTGTCTGTAATTGCTGGGCGTGGTGGCGCATGCCTTAATCTCAGCACTCAGGAGATGACAAGAATTTAGAGTTTGTATCTGAGTTGGTAAAGCAAGGGTTTGAGATTACAGACAAGAGGCAATTACAGGGAAATGGGAGCAAAAATACTGTATGATCTTCAGTGGAAGTTGGTGTTGAACTCCAAGTTCAAGGCTAGTCTGGTCTACATAGTGAGTTCCAGGACAGCCAGGGTTACACAAAGAAACCCTGTCTTGGAGGAAAAAAAAAATTCTCAGGTGAAAAGGAGTCACAAGTGGAGAAAGTTTAAGCCCTAAAATAGAGCAAGAGATGGCATGGTGAAAGCTGGCCAAGATCTGAGCCATCCACAGAGATTTTTCTGTGGAGTAAGCCTCTTAGAATAGACTAAACTCATCAGCTTTCCCAGAAAGGGGATGTGCCCCATGTAACCAGAGCCAGCTAACAAGTATGTGGAGATGTTCTGCCATAGCTTCTTAGAAAGGGAAAAGCTCTCCCTTTGTGCCTTCTTTGTCCATTCACCTATCCTACTTCCAGAAATGAGTATACAACCATTAAGTATAAGCCTTGCCAATACCACAAGTTAAGAATCTAGATCCAAGGGACAGAGCCACCAAACCAGTTCTGGACCTTTCTCCAGATTGTTTACTTGAAAATGAAATTAATTTTTTTTTCTCCAAGCTGCTGACATTTCAGGCTCTTATCTGTAACCTTAGCTACCCAATAGAGGGATTGGATGCAGACTCTTGATAGTGGAGGAAAAACTGGCTCTTGTTAATACAACTAATTTGGGAGGTGACAAGAACTTAGTTTGTATCTGCATTGGTAAAACAAGGGCTTGAGATTATAGACAAGGACCTTCAGTACAGTAGGATCTTCAGAGGAAGTTGGTGTTGAAGACTATGTGTATTTAGTTTATTTTCTGAGAAAAGATCTCACTACATAGGCCACGCTGGCTTCTGAGTGCTGACTGGGTTTATGGGTGTGCCTGCTAGACTGTGCAAGTTGTCCTGACTTTAGCATGCACACTGTGCACAAACACATAATTTAAAATGCTTTTTAAAGGGCTGGAAAAAATGGCTTAGTAGTTAAGAGCATGTGCTGCTGTTTCAGAGGACCCAACTTGAATTTCCAGCACCATCTGTAACTCCAGCTCCAGGGGATCCAATGCCCTCTCTTCTAGCCTGAGGGCACCAGGCACCCATGTGGTCCACGTAGGTACATACATACATATATGCAAGCAAAACATGTAAAAATAAGTGAACAAAAGTTTTTTTAAGAAAAAAGAAATGGATCACTAATAGAAATGTTCAAGGTATGACAAGAGTGGAATAGGGAAGCCTAAAAAGACTCAAGACTCAAGACTCAAAACTCAAGACTCAGCTCCTATTTCCCTAGGACAGATGGCCCATCCTACATGAGCAGTGCTGCCCAGATGGGTCCAAAGCAGTGCAGTATTTTGCTAGAGTCTTGCTATGGTTTTGAATGTGCCCCTTCAAAAATTCATGTGTTGAAAACTTAATTCCTAATGCCCCAGTGCTGGAGAATGGGCTTAGTGCAACATGTGTATGCAGAGATCATGAGAGCTTCCTCATACACAGATTAATGCTAATTACAAGAGCATGAAGCTATACTTTGATTCTTGTTCTCTTTTGTCATGTGATGCTTTCTGCCAGGTTAGGATACAATAAACTTGGGCCTCACTAAATGTAGTCTCTTCATCACAGACTCCTCAGCCTCCACACCTACAGCCAATGGATTTCTGTTCATTATAAGTCATCCAGTCTCAGGTATTCTATTAAAGCAATACAAAATGGACTAACACAATCACCACAGGAAATATAAAGCCAATTTTCTGACATATGGTTTTCCAAAGACACATCCAAATGATGTTAGTGACAAAACAGATTCCCAAACTTTAAAGCTCATGCCAACAACTTAGCTTCCAATCTCACATCCAGACCTGCGCTAAGCTATGCTTGATTGCTCCTTAACATTTGTCCTGCTTTTATTTCCCTACTACAAAGGCAGATTATCTTTTTATATAAAAGAATGACTACACATTTGCTCTACTCCCTTCAGCGACAGCAAATTCGGATATTTTCTTTTTGCTACTGATGCAACCTAGCAACCAATTTTTGTATCAAAGATATCAAAATGTTATTCAAACAGCATCCCAAAGACATTAATTTTATTTTTTTTAATGTAGAATTTTTTTTCTCTTTTCCCCAAAAACTAGAGATTGCAAACTGGCAGCCTAAGATCTCAATGTTGACAGACATGATTTGTTAAGTCTATATAAAATAGAATATTTTATGATGTTTGTAAAGCAAGTGGTATATAATAAAATGTGCAGATCACAAGTTCCATACTTGATTCCAGTCATAGTAGTCAACATAGTCTGCTAGAGATCTAATTTATATGCCATGAAATTCATTCCTAGAATTTACAATTCAGTGTGTTTTAATATATTCACCATGTTATAAAAATGTCAGTACTATCTAACTCTAGAACAGCCTCATTACCCTTCTCTTCAAAACCTAAACCCATTTTCAGTCACTTCCTATTTCCTCAGCCCTTAGGAACTACTAAGCTACTTCCTCTAAAGACCCACCCACTCTAGATACTTCACACTTTGGAGCCAATCAGTGGCCTTCTTGCATAGCATGTCTTCAAGGCTCATAGTTCCAATTTTGATGAAATCCAACTGACCTATTTTTATTTTTGTCATATGTGATTTTGTTGACTGGGTAAGATAGTTAAGAAACTACAGTCTAGTCTAACCCAAATTCACAAAAATTCAGTTTCTTCTACAGTTTCAAAACTTCACATTAAATTTAGAACTTTGGTATATACCCAATTGGTTAAAGAAATGTTAAAGGCTTGTTTTATGTAAAGGTGTGAGTGGGTGTCTGTACATATGTATATGCACCACAAGCATGCTTGGTGCCCTTAGATGTCAGAAGAGTGTGTTCATCTCCCGGAACTGGAACTACAATGTGGAGACACCATGTGGGTTCTGGGAACCAAATCCTAGTCCTCTGCAAAAGCAGCCAGTGCTTTTACCCACTGAGCCACTTCTCCAGCCTGAGCTTATTAGGAATTTTGATACATGCTATGAGGGGGAGTCCTTTTAAAAATTTTATGTATTTATTTTTGTGAATAGGTATCCAGATGTCCTGAAACCATTTATAAAAGGTTATTCTTTTCCCTATTGACTTGTGTTAGTCAAATAAAGATCAGCCTTGTAAATAGAGTAGTCTAAGAAACTACTGGAATTGCCAAATAATGACAATTTCCTGGGAGCCATCTTTGAAGATGCTAAAAACCTGGAGTAGAAGGCCAGGTTGAACAGAGCAGTCGTGGCTAGGGCTCTGGAATGGTTTCTGTTAATATTCTGGATCTGCCTCAGGATCTTTGTGCATACTATTCTCTCTGTCTGAAATATTGTTCTTCCAAATTTGCTCGGACTCCTTTTCTTCTTCCCAGAGTCTGCTCACTCAGCCCCTCTTCAGTGAAGTCTATCTAAGGTTCAATGCTTCTCCACCCACCCTTGCTGTCTCCATCCCCGGCTTCTGTTTGCTCTGTTTGTGTCATGACCACTTGATATACTTCCCTTCGTTCTACATTTCCATTTCCAATCATACCTCATTAGAGCATTATTAACAAAAATTTATTCTGTCCACTAGGGTTAAGTCTAGCATCTAGAGTTTAGCAGCACTCTAACCCAAATATGCAAATTCTACAACCCTGCACATAAACCTCCAGTAAGTGAATACACTCATTTTTGTCTTTGTAACTCACTATGTAGATCAGAATGGCCTCACACTCACGAAGACCCACCTGCCTCTGCCTCCCAGTTAAAGGTGTATGTCCTGTGCTCTGCACATCATAGTTTTAGTGCTAAAAGCTGCTCTTAAGAAAAATAAACTATAGCCGGGCAGTGGTGGCGCACGCCTTTAATCCCAGCACTTGGGAGGCAGAGGCAGGCGGATCTTTGCGAGTTCGAGGCCAGCCTAGTCTACAAAGTGAGTCCAGGACAGCCAGGGCTACACAGAGAAACCCTGTCTCTAAAAACCAAAAAAAAAAAAAAAAAAAGAAAAATAAACTACAGCTGGGCATAGTAACACACAACTGTAATCCCAGCACTCGGGAGGCAGAGGCAGGTAGATCTCTGTGAGTTCAAGGCCAGCCTGGTCTACAGAGTGAGTCAAGGACAGCCAGGGATACACACACACACACACACACACACACACACACACACACACACACACACACATCCATACACACAGAGAGAGAAAGAGAGAAAGGGAGAGAGAGGAAAGATCTACTAGGTGGTAGTGGAGCATGCCTTTATAATCCCAGCACTTGGGAGGCAGGGGCAGGCGGATCTCTGTGAGTTTAAGGCCAGCCTGGTCTACAGAGCGAGTCCAGGACAGCCAAGGCTACACAGAAAAACCATGTCTTGAAAAAGAAAGGAAAAGAAAAGAAAAACCTTAGCTGGGCACAGTGCCTCAGGTCTGTAATTCCATAACTCAGGAGGCTAAGGTGGGATGGTTGTGAACTTGAGGCCAGCTTGGGATACATAATGATAACTACTGAAAGAGAGGGCAAGAGAAAGAGGGATGGAAGAAGGGAAGGAAGAAAAAAGAAACTCAAAGATGTTGAAAATTTTCAATGAAAAAAAAACCTAAGATTCAAGTCCCAATAGGTCAGAACTTGATATCTATAAGCAAATCAAGACTTTAGACTGCAACCTCCTGAGAACAGCATTCAGAGATGTTACAGCTCAAAATCAAAGTACCCTCGCAACAGGAAGTTGCTAAAATACAGAGGAATTAAGATCCAGTCCAAGACTAAAGGCCAGAGAAACTAAACCAGGAGGCTGCATTGACTCAAACACCGATTGTGTAAAAGGGGAGAGAAGCAGAAGAACAGACCTTTACAACCAGGGTCATCAGCAGTCTGTTTCTCACTGGTACTTATAAACTAGCTTATTAGCAGCACCCCTCCCCCCCAAGCAGAAAAAAAACTTACTGAATCATTAAAGAGAGTCTTTAAGAATCTAAGTCTAAAGCCAGGCATGGTGACACAGACCAGTAATCCTAGGACTAGGGAGGCAAAAGCAGAGGATTGTTGCCAAGTTTGAGGCCACCCTGGAGTTCCAGGCCACCTAGGGTTATATAGTAAGACACAGATTTAAAAAAAAAAAAGTCTAATTTAAATGCTTGCCAGGAATAATGACACACACAATATAGACTGATCCAGTGAAGGTATCGTCATGGTCTCTTCTGGAATTTCAAATCAAAATTTGCTATGCATGCTTTCCTCAGCGGAACCTAGGTCAAATGGTCACATCTTTTGCTTTGTGAAAATGAAATGAAAGCAAGGTGGAGTGTGCAAATCGAAGAAGAACCTGAGAGAAAGAGGCACTACAGGGACAAGGCTCACAGGGTCCCCCATCTCCAGATTCACTTATGCTCTGACCACCACGGAAAATCTGTCCCTTCTGCCATTGCAAGTAGAATGTATGTTCTGTGCTTAGACATAGCGATAAGCCTAAATTAACACTTTGAAGTCTCACTTTATAATTATGGTAATGTGACTCAGCTATGACAGTGAAGAGGCCACAAGTTTCTGAGGCTGCTGTAGGAAAAAGAACTTGACAGTGTTGGTAGGCCACAGGTGCTGGAATTCAAGAAGCCGCTTGGGAATTTTCTTTTTCCCTCATCACAAAGCTCACATTATTTTCCCTAAGACATTTCTTCTTGAATCCACTTGATACTTTTTCAGAGAGCAGAAGAGGAATCTGCTTTACTAATGCCGGAACTGCTGATAGAGAGCCTGAGGTAGTCGGTTGTGAGCAGCCATGTGGGTGATGGTAACCAGGTCTGGGTCCTCTACAAAACTGCCAAATGCTGTTAACTCCTGAGACATCTCTTCAACACCCTAACACCCCACTTCTTACAGCTCTGCCCCAACTGACCTTCCCCTAGAAAGCCATGCTTGCTTCTCCACCTTTGTTCTAGTGCCTCATCTTTCCTTTACAAATATCAAACCCATCATGTTCAAAACCAAGTTTATTTCATCTTCAAATCTGTTTTCTGCCAGCCATGGTAGCACACACACCTGTAACCCCAGCACTCTGGAGGGAGAGGCAAGCATATCTCTTTGAGTTCAATGCCGGCCTGATCTACATAGCACGTTGTAGGACAGCCAGGGATACACAGAGAGGCCATGTCCCAAACAACAACAAAAATCTGATTTTTCTTGCTATCTTTTATTTTGTTTCACACAAGTGTCCATAATCTAGTACTGAAGCCCATGCATATCTCTACCTTTTCAAACGCCTTCCCTCCTTTGAGATTCGGCCCATGCTAATTTGAAAGTGCTCAGGTCCCTACAGTTATGTTGATATTCAAAGTGGGACAGGCTCTCAGTAATGCAGCTGCCCTTGAGCCCTCCTTTTCCTATAAATAACCCTTCACCTATCCTCCTCTAAGCCATCCCAATAAATTCACCGGCTCACCAACAGGTCCACCAACTTGACTTTGGTGGTTAGCTTTACTTTTATCCATCTTTAGCTCCCTGTCATGGTCCCATATAAAAGGGGCACATTAGGTGACTCCATTATTCCCAGTCTTGAGAGTGGCCTCATGGTCAGCAACTGTTTCAGAGTAAGAGTGGACAAAGACTCTGGGGTTCACCCAGATTCTGCATTCAAGTCGCTAAAGCTCTCTATTGACTGTAGATTTTGTATTCAAGGCACCAGAAAAGATAAGTGAATGGTCTAGTTGACAATGGGGAACATGTTAGAAGTAAATGGGTTGGGTATTGAAATCTGGTGCCTTGGGACTAATAGTTCTCCACTACTTTACATGTGCTGTATATCTTTGAGTCAGATTTACTTCTGGTCCTAAAAGCCTAAACACTACCTTAATTGCAACACAGAAACTTGCAGATCTGACTACAAGGAATGCCTGTAAAAATACACAGATGTATCTAGTGCCTGCCTCAGCTCCAAGGAGTCAGAATTCTTTCACGGAGGAGTTTAGGAATTGCTTTTAACAAGTTACTCAAGTGATTTCATAATTAGGTATTTTTTAAAAAAAACCCACCAGCTTATAATAATACAAACCTATTAACCCCAGAGATGAAACGGTTTGGAGAGAGGCAATATCATGCGAGACTGATGGCTGAGAAGTATCTCAAGACTGAGTTAGGAAAGCTACCATGTAACAGGGAAAGGCTAACTGTGCAGCTAAAGCTGGGGCTAGCTAGCATCCTTAGCTGGACATGTCATTCAATGATAGTTTGTTCAGGACCTACTTTGCCTTGCCTCACTTGCCTAACACTATTTGAAAGACTTCCCCTGAAGACTCCCTGATAGATGTTTATCTGCAGAAGGAATCGGAAGGATACCAGATGGGGACAAACCACTTACAGGTGCGAAGCTGATAAATACCACAGGACCGGCATAGAAGAGATAAGATTCTGAACAGGTCTTTTTCCCTTCCTGAACAAACATGGGAATCCAACCACTTACCCAACACGGTGAGCCTCTTCAGCAAGCCAGCTTCTCTTATGGCAGCCGGACCATATTCTACTCCTTTCTTTTTCTGTGAATCATACAAATCCCAGACATAAGGGAAGGTGAGGAAAAAGGCAGAAACACTTTGACACAGAAATGTGTGATGCTGCACTTGAGTTCCTAACAGATTCCTCTGCAAACCTTCCACAGCATCAAAACTTCCACTGGATAGAGGAGGGAAAATTCATTGAGAGCCGGACCTCAGGAGTCCCAGATCGGGAAGCGGCTGTGTGAGGCTATGATTCGGTGACTGGGAGTGTGTGGCTGGCTGGACCCAGCACCTAGCTAGCTTGTCCATCATGAGTGTGCCCTCCCCGACAGCAGGTTTCTTTCATTGAGGACAGAACAAAGCCCCTCGGGTCCTCCCGCAGTCGGAGAGGGCAGCATCGATTTCTTTCCAGGTAAATGCGCTTTCTGCAAGAATAGTTCCTGGAGCCTGCCTTAATCCCCGGTCGCAGTCTCTAACCTCCTCTCCGACGATTTTCCAACAATCCCGGTTTTGACTTCTCTAGTTCCTCCATGGAATCCTCTCCCTTTTCCTCACCTTCATCACCCCAAGCTGGAAATACCCACCTCTTCGTGGTCCTGGGAAGGCCTTAGATGACCGTCCCCTCGATGCCCACTGCCCTCTCTCCACCCCTTGCATTGTATCCGTCCCTCATCTCCATCTGGGTCGGGGAAAATCCCACGTGCGCTCCAGGTGCCCGCCGTGGGAATCCGCCAGGTCTTCCCTACAGCGTTTCTCTTCCTCCTCGCCTCCCAGCCCCACACCACTCTTGGAGCTCCCCGTCCCACTAGCTCCTGTCGCTGCTCTCACCTGTCCCAGAGAGAAAGGGGCTCCGATTACAGCCACAGAGTGGATGGATCTCGTCAGGAGACACGGCACTTGCGCGTGGAGGAGACGCGAGACGCTGCTCCTCAGGAACATGATTGGCAGGGAGGGGATCACCATGGGAGAAGCGGCCCGGTGCAACGGAGGACCTCGAGCCCCGCCGCCCGCAGCTTCACGGCTTTACAAGCCGAGCGCCCCGCCCTGTGACGTCAGCATCGCTCGGACACGCCCCCAACCAGCCCCGGGAGCACCTTCTCGGAGGACCACTGTCCTCCAGGGTCTGGGACACGCCCGCTGTTGAGTCACCAAAGTGAACGTGTCCTCCCTCTCCCTGGACACGCCCACGATGCCTAAGCCACGAGGACCGGATCCCATGAAGGCGCTGGTTGGAGTGGCACCTCTCTGGTTTCCTGGGAAGCGGTGGCCCTTGCCAGGTTAGAGACCTCAGTGGAACCCGCGAACTCGACCCATGTACCCACCGCAGGAGCTATCTCGACTGAAGAGTTGGCATTGGCCACGGTCTGGCCGCACCCAGGGTCATCTGCAGCTATCTATCTCAAAGCTTATAATCCTAGAAACATTTGCGCCATCTTTGAACAGTCAAGACTCATGAGTACCCTCACTGGAGGAAGTTAGGACAGGTACTCAAGCAGGGCTTCTCCCACAGCGATCCCCTCCCTGCCAATCGTGTTCCTAAGGAGCAGCTTCTCGAGTCTCCTCCACGCGCAAGGCAAGAACTGATGGCCATGGAGGGGTGCTGCTTACTGGCTTGCTTCCCATGGCTTGCTCAGCCTGCTTTCTTTCTTTCTTTTTTTAAGATTTTATTTGTTATGTATACAGTGTTCTGTCTGCCTTGAACTCACAGAGATCTGCAGGCCAGAAGAGGGCACCAGATCCCATTATATGTGGTTGGGAGCCACCATGTGGTTGCTGGGAATTGAACTCAGCACCTCTGGAAGAGCAGCCAGCGCTCTTAACCTCTGAGCCATCTCTCCAGCCCGAGCCTGCTTTCTTATAGAACCCAGGACCACCAGCCCAGGGGTGGCACCATCCACAACGGACTGGGTCTTCCCCATTGATTACTAATTGAGAAAATGCCTTACAGCTGGATCTCATGGAGGCATTTCCTCAGCTGAGGCTCCTTCCTCTCTGATGACTCTAGCTTGTGTTGCATTGACACACAAAACAGCCAATACAGGGAGACAAAAGGATTTGAAATCTTTTGTTGTAAGTCAAGTTTACAGTGTTTGATAGAGCAGACATATTTAATGTCTCATACAGTGGCAAGACTGTCTAACACCACAGTCTTAACTGTGACACTACAGCATGCAAAAACCTAGAACTTGTTCTTTCTCGGAGCCATTTTTTATATAAATATCTGAAATTTATTTCACCTGATCCCAATTTGTGTGCTTCTTTCTAAAGCAGTTCAGAAGTCTCCATGGCAACACTAACTCCAAGGTACTTTGGTATAAAGGCCTTTATTCTTGAGGGAAACCTAGCATACTTGTCTCCCCCTGCTGGTTTAACAAAGATGTCTTGCACTGTTAGCAAAATCAGCCTGATTATTACTTGAAACCATTATGCCCCGCAATCTGTGGCTCTTTAAGCAGCCCTGCTGTTTTTTATTGATGAGATAAAACACCATGACCAAAGCAACGTGAGGAGGAAAAGGTTTATTTCAGCTTTCTGTTCCACAGCACATTCCATCACTGACAGAAGTCAGGACAGGAACTCAAACAGAACAAGAACCTGAAGGTAGGAACTAAAGCAGAGGCCACAAAGGAATGCTGTTGACAGGCTTGCTCAACCTGCTTTTTTATTTAACTCAGAACCACCTGCCCAGAGGTGTCACCACCCACAGTAGGCTGTGTTAGGTCTCAAAGACACTAGGGACAATTCTCATTCAGTATCCATGGCTCCTCAGAGCACTTCTCACTCCCCCCACCCTAAACCTTTCCAACCTAGGGGCTAAGCTTCTCTTCCCCCAGCCTCTGATCCATATATAACCTCAGCCATTTTGGCTACATAGTCTCTTGGTCTCTTGCTTCCTCTCTCATAGCCCCAACACTCCCCCACTCCACCCCACCCTACTCAGCCTCCACTTATGGCTGGTTCAGTCTGGACCGTTCCAGATGCCTCTGGCTAGTTTCTTCCTTGTATCTACAATAAACTTCCTCAACCATGCCTGCAAGCAGTCATGTCCTCATTTCTTACATTCAGGCTGGGCCTTCCCTCATCAATCATTAATAAAGAGAATGTTCCCATAGGTTTGCCATTGGCCAGTTTGGTAGGAGCGTTTTTTCAATAGCGGTTTGCTCTTCCCAAATGTCCCTTGCTTGTGCCAGGTTGACAAAAGAGTAGCCAGCACACCAAATCAGGCGTCTTAACCTTTTTTGCAATTCACAATCCTTTATTGCCAGAGAATTTTGTTGTTTTGAGACAAGGTCTCACTATGTAGTCCTTGCTGGCCTGGAATTCACTATGTAGACCACGCTAGACTTGAACTCACAGTAATATGCCTGCCTCTGCCTATCCAGTACTGAGGTTAAAGGTATGTGTCCCCACACCTGGCCTGAGATTTATTTTATGTAACCCCAGCTATAGAACATAAACATAAAGTTCCAGGAGATCTGATCCCCTTTTCTGGCCTTCACCTGCATGCTCAAACACGCACCAATGCATGTTCACAGACACACACACACACACACACACACACACACACACACACGCTAAAAATAAAATCATTTTAAAAAATAAAATATACAAATCAAATATTTACTGATGACAAATCAGAAGTTTGTTAAAAATAATTATTTGGGATATATATACGTTTACCATTTATTACAAATTAAAGAAAATTTGCATATTAGATGTATGTGTTTGTTTAGTTTTACATAAAGAATTAAACCTTGGCTGCATATTTGATACTGCCAGTGAAGACCATTGTGCTGGCTAATTTTTGTCAGCTTGGCACAAACTAGAGTCATCTGGGAAGAAAGAAGTTCAATTGATGGGCTGGTTCTATAAGATCAGCCTGTGGGGATATCTGGCATTCTCTCAATTAAGGATTGATGTAGGTAGGCCCAGCCCACTGTGGGTGGTACCACTCCTAGGCAGAGAATTTTGGCCCTGGGTTGTATAATAAAGCAACTGAGGGATTAAGAAGGTAATTTAGCAATTAAGAGCGTTTATGGCTCTAGCAGAAGACCTGAGTTTAATTTCTAGAGTACCCATATTATCTGTAACTCAAGTTCCAGGATATCCAACATTTCTGAGCTTCTCAGATACCAGGCACACACATGATACAAATACATAGATACAAGCAAAAAAACCATATACATAAAAGAAAATAAATAAGCCTAAAAAAAGAACAGGTCGTGGTGGCACACACCTTTAATCCCAGCACTCCGGTGACAGAGGCAGGCAAATCTCTGTGAGTTCGATGCCAGCCTGGTCTACAAATCAAGTTCTAGGAGAGCCATGGTGGTTATACAGAGAAATCCTGTCTTGAAAAAGATCAAAACCAAACCAAACCAAACCAAACCATAAAAAAAAAAAAAAAAAACAAGAGGAGGAGGAGAAGGAGGAAAGAATGATAGCTAAGCAAGCCATTGAAAGCAGGAAAATAAGCAGCTTCTTCCATGGTTCCCACCCTGACTCCCCTCAGTGATGGATCCTTTCCTCCCCAAATTGGTTCCTGTGCTGTCTGGTTTATGTCAACTTGACACAGCTAGAGTTATCTGAAAGGAGGGAGCCTCAGCTGAGGAAATGCCTCCATAAGACTGGGCTGTAACAGACTGCTCTTCCAAAGGACCAGGGTTCAAATCCCAGCACCCACATGGCTGTTCACAGCTGCCTGTAATTGCCGGGCATGCCAGGTGTGGTGGCGCACGCCTTTAATCCCAGCACTCGGGAGGCAGAGGCAGGTGGATCTCTACAAGTTCAAGGCCAGCCTGGTCTACAAAGTGAGTCCAGGACAGCCAGGGCTACACAGAGAAACCCTGTCTCAAAAAAAAAAAAAAAACCAAACAAACAACAATAAAAAAAATAACTGGGCTGTAGGCAAGCCTGTAGGAAATTTTCTTAATTAGTGATTGATGGAGGAGGGCCAGCCCATTGCAGGTGGTCCCATCCTCTGCCTCCTTGATCCTGCCCTGCTTGATTCCTGCCCTGACATCCTTTGATGATGAGCAGCAATAGGGAAGATTAAGCCAAATAAACCCTTTCCTCCCCAACTTGCTTTGGTCATGGTGCTTCACCACAGTGACAGTCACCCTGATGAAGACTGTTCTGGTTTTTAATAAATAAAGTATAGCCAGGCAGTGGTGGCGCACGCCTTTAATCCCAGCACTTGGGAGGCAGAGACAGGCGGATCTTTGTGAGTTCGAGGCCAGCCTGGTCTACAAAAGTGAGTCCAGGACAGCCAAGGATACACAGAGAAACCCTGTCTCGAAAAACCAAAAAAAAAAATAAATAAATAAATAAAGTATATTTATTATTTCTACATGTCTGAAATATATTGTATAATCTGCTAAAGGACAGAATTATAGGAATTTAAAGGGGTATTTTTGTTTGGTTGGTTAGTTAGTTGTTTTTATTTTCTTGTTTTGACACGCTATGTTGCTCAAGCTAGCCTATAACTTCCATCTGTAACCTAGGCTGGTCTTGAACCCACTACCTTCCTGTTTCAACCTTCCCAGTGCTGAGATTGCTCTCATTCCTGGCTTGCTTGTTTATTTGTGTATTTATTTTTGTGGTCCTAAGGATCAAACCTTACACATACTAAGCAAACACCCTTTTTGCTTTTCTCCTTCTCTTCCTATTCCTCTTCCCTCTTATTCCTGCTTATTCCTTCTCTTCTTCTTTCCGAGATAGAGTCTCTCTATGTAGCCCTGGCAGTCCGAGAAATAACTATGTAGACCAAGCAGGCCTCCAACTCACAGAGATCCTCCAACTGCCTCCACCTCCCAAGTTCTGAAATTAAAGTCTTGTACTACTATGCCTGACTTTTTTTTTAAAGATCTATTTTTCTTATTTTTAAACTGTGTGTGTGTACAGTGCCTATGGAGTTCAGAGTGGTGAATGGATCTCCTGGAGCTGGAGTTACAGGTAGTTGTGAGCTGCCGAGGTGGATGCTGGGAACTGAACTCTGCCAAAGCACTACACATTCTTGACCATTGAGCCATCTCTCCAGTCCCCATCCCTTTTCCTAGATAGTTTTTACTCTGCAGCCCAGGAAAGCCTGAAACTCAATATGTAGCACAGCCTGTCTCAAATTTGTAGCAATCCTCCTGCCTAAGACCCCAAGTGCTGAGATTAAAAGAGTACACCACCGTGCCCAGCTATTTTTTTATGTGATTGTACACACACATGTGTATTCAGGTATACACAGAGACCAAAGGGAGGTGTTAGATCCCTTGGAGCTGAAATTTCAGATGTCTATAAGCTGCCTGATGTGGGTACTGGGATCCAACTCCAACAGAAGTGTCAGCACTCCTTAAACACTAAGCCATCTCTCCAGCCCTTCTTCCTTTGTAGGGGGACCTGGAGTTTTGGCATGGCTGCCAACCCACACTCTATCTTTCATAGGCTGCTGGGAGTAGCAGGGGGTTGAGGGCCTATGAGGGAGTAAGAGCCAGTAAAATCTAACTGTAGGGTTTGCTGATTTCCACAGTGTAAACATTCCTTGTGGCTGATTTCAAACTTCCCACAAATGAACCAAAGATAGTATTGAGAAAGGTGATCATTAGGTAAACTTTGCACCATATAGATACAATAAACAGAAATAACCCCCACTGGAGCATAAATAATAGTGAGATATAGTTTTTTCCTAATTGGCAGTAATAAGAGTATATTGTTGTTATTTGTTTATTTACTCATTTATTTATTTATTTGTGTGTCCTCTGTGTGGATGCACCAATGCATGTTCACAGACACACACACACACACACACACACACACATGCACACACATACACACACAAAGAAAGAGAGGGGAACAGAGGAAGCCCTTCTTTATCTCCTTACCTTATTCCCTTGAAACATGGTCTCTCACTGAACCTAGAGATGGTGAGTATTTTGGCGAGGTCAGCAACCCAGCAAGACCCAACAAATGCATCTGTCTCCCCACAGCCCCACAGCCCCACACTCAGGTTGCAGACAACTCTTCCCAGGGGTACAGTGGGCATCTGAACTCAGCACCTCATGCTCATGTAGCACATATGCCTATCCACCCAGCTATCTCCCCAGTTCCTAGGGTCTCAAGTATCACCTGTTGGCCTCAAACTAGCTATGTAGCTGAGAATGGCCTTGAACTCCTGACCCCTGTCTCTGGCTACCAATTGCTGGGATGATAGTCATGCCTGTATTTCTTTGTTTGTTTTTGGTTTGTGTTTGTTTGTTTGTTTGTTTTTAGAGACAGAGTTTCTCTGTATGTATTCCTGACTGTACTGAACTTGCTTTGTAAACCAGGCTAGTCTTGAACTCACAGAGATCTTACTGCCTCTGCCTCCCAAGTGTTGGGATTAAAGGCATGCACCACCACACCCAACTATATAAATTCATTTTTAAAGAAGGCAATGTTTAATAAGTAGCTTACAAAGTTCCTGAAAATTACAAGCAGCTAAGAACAAGCTTCAAAGCTGTGAATCCAAGGGAACTGAGCAAACTAAATTCTCAAAGACCGGGACTTGACTCTTTCTGGCTTTCATTTTATCACTTCCAGCATGTGGGGCTGTAAGAGTGTCTTTTATTTGCCAGAAGTAAATGGAGTCTTGGAGGCTTACTGCTTCTGTCTGCTAACCTAGGCCTACCTCTGGAAGCTTCTAGCCTCCATACAATCTAATCTAGACCTAGAATGTTTTCAGTCTCTGAGACTTACAGCTGAATAAGCTCACTCTTTCTAGTTCTTTCTGAACCTTGGCTGGTTCAATTCAACTGTTCTGGCTCAAACTCCTCTCCTAGCTGACTGATTCAAGCTGGCTTCTCTCAGCTTCTGACTGAATTGCTCTCCTTGTCCTCACACTAACTCTAGCAATCTGTTCTAATCTTCTGGCTCCCCATTCTCTGGCTCATTCTATCTTTACCTGTGTCTAGTTTGTTCTATCTTCAACCTGTCTCTGCAAAACTCTCCTGATAAAACTGCCTCTAAAGTCCATGAACTGAACTGCCACGAACTCAGCTCCACTCCCTGCCTATCAACTCACTGACTCAGCTGAACTGACTAGAACTCAGAGATCTTCATGCCTCTGTCTCCTGAGCACTGGGAATAAAGCCATATACCACCACGACTAGACCTAAGCTTACATTTACCTGAAATTTGCTCCATACCAGGCTGGCCTTGAACTCAGAGATCTGCTTGCCTCTGTCTGCTGGGATTAAAGGAGAATTTGAATTCCAGCTGGATTACAGAGACCTAGAAGGTCTTTGGATAGACGGTTTGGAATGTAATCTCTTGCCAGAGCAGCCATGTTCTGAATTAAAATTTCTCTACGTAGTGTTCAACACACAACTGGAGCAAACAGCAAATAAGACAACTTGAAAGTCCTCATTCAATTCCTAGGTCTGTGGCTCACATATAGAAAACCAAAGCCCTTGCCCAGAAAGCTTTCTGGACTTTCTTTACATGCTAGTTATAATCACAAACCACACCTTTAGAGCTTCTCCATAGTTTAAAATATATATATTCCTTCATCTGCTGGGCTTGTTGAGTGAGCACCTAATGAGTGCTCAGAACTTTCCTGTGTGCCACCAGCAGATATGAAGACAAGTGAAATATTTCATCACCCGAAGAACATTTAGTTGTGAAAACAGTCAAATAATTTCAGATGGGGGTTAGAAAGATGAGTTTGCTGTATGAGCATTGTAGTGGGCAGGGACAGGAGGACCACTGGGGCTTGCTGCCTGTAAGCCTTGTTCCAGGCCCAGGGAGAGACTCTGTTTCAAAGGAATAAAAAGAAAGGCAAAGCAGGACTCCAGATATCCTCTTCTGATATCTGCACATGTGCACCAATCCCACACACAAATTAATTAATAATGAAGTAAAAAGAAATTTATAAATAAGAATTCAGATGGTAGTAAATGTTAGGAGAAGAATTAAGCAGAGTGATGTGCTAAGAGGCGAAGACATTTAGAGGATGTCAAAATGGCCTCTCCAAATTCATATTTGAGCCAGAGGACCAAGAAAGATGAGCCAGTTCTTTACCAAGGGGACAGCAAGCTCAAAGGCTCTATGGTGGAAATGCATTCATAGGGCCCGGAGAGGTGTCTCAATGGTTAAAACCACCTGCTACTTTTGCAGAAGAGCTAGGTGTTTCTAGCACCCACGTGGTGGCTCATAACCATCTATAACTCCAGTTCTAATGGCTCAGACACCTTCTTCTAGCCCCTCTGGCCACTAGGACACACGTGATGCATACACTCAGGTACACACATGTAATCATAAAATGACCAAATCAAGAGAGGAGAGAGGGAGAATGGGTCAGCAAAAAGGCCAGAATACCTGTGTAACCCATCTGGGGATGGGAACATCTGGGGATGTTCAGAGCAATGGACATGGTAAGTAAGGTCAGGTCAAGTGGGCTGGCAGGGGCCAATCACCAGACAGCACTGCAGAGCAGAGGGTCATGGGTCCGAAGCAACACTAGAAGTTGAGAAATTTTCTTGTTCTTTTGTACTGGGAGTAGAGACAATTAAATTACCCTAGGATAGAGTCAAGGCAACTCTATCTGGTCTGAATATTTGTGTTCCCAAACTCATACTTTGGAATCCTAACTCCCATCCAAAGATCATATGAGTACCTCAGAGAATGCTTAGCTCACAAGAGTGGAACCTCATAAATGGGACTAACGCCTGCATTAGTTCTTTGTCCTGTTGCTGAGACAAAACATCAAAACATGTGACAAAACCAACTTCAGGAAGGGTTGATTTTAGCTCATGGTTTGTGGGTATGGGAGGTCATGGAATTAGGAACCTGAGGGAGATGTTCACTTTGCTTCCAAGAAGGCAGGAAAGAGAGAGCCATGAATGCTTGTTTCAGCTGGCCTTCTCCTTTTTATTAGGTCTAGAACCCTACCAAAGGAACTGTGCCCCACCCCCACACAGTCAGAATAGAACTTCCTACCTCAATTAACCTGAACTGGATAGATATCCCTAACAGGCAGTCCAGAGATGTGTTCCCATGGTAATTCTAAATCTCAGTAAGTTGATAAGATAATGAGCTGGCAAGATGGCTCAGGGGGTAAAGGCAGTTGCCACCAAGCCTGATGCCCAGTGGAAAGAGAGAACGGACTTCCGTGTGTTGTCCTCTGACCTCAACAAGTGTGTTATGGCTTTTATGTCCATACACGTGTTCACACAGCTAAACACAGATACATACATACATACATACATGCAAAGTAAAGATTAACCATCATGGCACCTATAATAATATGAGATGCAGGTATCCTGAGTAAGCTATGTTAGAAACATGGGTGTGTAGCTTACACGTGTTACAGCAGCTACTAAATGGTTTAAGAGGCGGCAGGGTTCTGAGGGGCTACACTGAAGAACAAGAGTTGATGGAGACCCCAGGGAGAGTTCCCACACAGGGCCAGATAAGATTTAGCAACCTGCACCTGCGTAGGACGTTGAGTTGTCAAGTGCAGGTCCCAGTAGTAGGCAGTTTTGAGCATCACTTTTAAAATAGGCTCAAGGGTCCAGGACCATTGTGGAAGTCTTTTGCTCGGGTAACTTTCCTGGACAAGATTTATGAATCGTGATTAACATCTTAGTTTTATTTTCTGTTTTGGGTTAAAAATACCCTGACAAAAGCAACCTTGAGGAGAAAGGCTTTGCTTGGCTTACAGTTCCAGGTTACCGTCCATTAGTGTGCGAAGTCAAGGGGGTTGAGCTCAAAGCAGTCAAGTCACATCTACAGTCAAGAGAGAACAAGGAATTCACTCACCCTTGGGCGTGAGCGCTCAGCTCCCTTCTCCTTTGCATTCAGTTCTAGACCCAGCCATGGAATGGTGCTGCCAACCATTAGGGCATCCTGATTCAGTTAGCACAATTAAGAAAAAAAAAAAAAACAACAAAACAACAAAAAAAAGAAAATCCCTTAGAGGCATATGCACAGGCTGACCTGACCCAGGTAATTCCCCATTGAGATTCCCTTCCCAGGTGATTCTGTATTACGTCAACAATCAAAACACACCAACACTGTGAGCCACAAAGTAATGTCAGTCTTCTGGCTTTATCTCCTCAGTCTTGGTTGGCTTCATTCTATATGTCCCAAGCGGAGGGGCATGTCTGGTGGCACCAAGGTGTCTTGTGTTTCTCCTTTGATTTGATACACTACAGGTGTAAGTCTTTATTGGCACAAGTAAATCATCAGTTTGTGCCTCCTGCTGTGCTGGCAGATGGTGGTGGTTTACTTGTATAAACGATGTAGAATCGTTCTGTCTTGGCCCTTATTCTGTAAATGGAGTAACTCCAGTTAAAACAATAGCTTTATGGTTAAAATAGTAGCTTTGTAAAATGGAGTAGCTCATGCTGGAGAGATGTCTCAGCACTTAAGAACTAACCAAGCTGGGCGGTGGTGGCGCACTCCTTTAATCCCAGCAATTGGGAGGCAGAGGCAGGCGGATCTTTGCGAGTTCGAGGCCAGCCTGGTCTACAAAGCGAGTCCAGGACAGCCAGAGCTGTTAAACAGAGAAACCCTGTCTCAAAAAACCAAAAAAAAAAAAAAAAAAAAAAAAGAACTAACCAATCTTCCAGAGGATCCAGATTCCGTTCCCAGCTTCTACATGGTGGCTCACAATTTTCTATAACTTCAGTTCCAGGGGATATAACACCATCTCTGGCCTCAGTAGGTGCCAACCATAAAAGTGGTGTACATATATACATGTAGGCAAAACATTCATACCCATAAAATAAAAATTAATTAAATAAAATGGAATAGCACAAGGCTAGGCATAGCCTAAAAACTCCTATTCTGAAAAGTGGAGAATAATCAAAACTTGGCATAGCCTGTTCTCAACAGCCATACATTCTTTTTCCTTAGCTCATAGCTCCTTTAACCCTGAAATTTGGCCTTTTGTTCTTTATTCTTTTTTTTTGTTTGTTTTGTTTTTTCGAGACAGGGTTTCTCTGAATATCTCTGGCTGTCCTGGACTCGCTTTGTAGACCAGGCTGGCCTCGAACTCACAAAGATCCGCCTGCCTCTGCCTCCCAAGTGCTGGGATTAAAGGCGTGCGCCACCACCGCCCGGCTTGTTCTTTATTTTTTTGCATGTCATTTTGTTGAGACACTATGTTACTATATAGCCCAAGCTAGCCTTGAGTTTACAACAACCTTCCTGTCTCAGGCTCCTGAGTTCTGGGTTATAGGTGAACCACCACACCAGACTTTTGAGCTTGACTCTTGAAACAACCCTGGAGCTCTGACCACATTCAGGTCTAAGTTCAAGTCCAGTTACTCATTCACAATAGGCCAACTAAGTTAAAAGTGAAAAGTTGAAGCAAGGAAGACAGCTTTATTTAAAAGTTATGGGGCGGGAGGACAGAGATGACTCAGTGGTTAGGAGTATTTGCGACTCTTACAGGGGACTCAAGTTGGTTCACAACACCCATATGGCAGCTCACGACTATCTGTGACTCTTGTTTCAGGGATTCTGGTGCACTCTTTGACCTCTGAGGGCACTGCCTGCACACCGTGCACTCACATACATGCAAACAAAACTCTCATACACATAGAATAAGAATAGCTGGATGGCCAGTGAGGATCCAGTATTGATATGTAGCAGAAGTCCAGAGCCCTCAAGACAGACGAATGACTCATTGCAATGAACATTTGCAAGTACAAATGTGTGGACAAAGGATACAAATGTGGGACACACTGTTACATACCACAGCTTCCACAACAAGATGTGAGACACACTGTTACCTACTACAGCTTCCACAACAAGATTTATTTTTGTTTTCTTTTGTTTTTCTTTTTTATTCTGTCTTATTTTATTTTCTTCAGTTAGGAAGTTGCAAGGGCAGAAGACGGATACAAAGGTATGGGGATATGAGTGGAATTGGGGTGCATTATGTGGAATTCACAAAAAAAAATAGCCAGGTATGCTGGCACACACCTTTAAAATCAACACTCGGGAGGCAGAGGCAGGCTGATCTCTGTGAGTTCAAGGCCAACCTGTTCTACAAAGCGAGCCCAGAACAGCCTAGGGCTATTATACAGAGAAACCCCCGTCTCCAACAAACAAACAAACAAAAATAATAGTGATAATAAATAGCTGGGTAGTGATGGCACATGCCTTTAATCCCTCAGGAGACAGAAGCAGGTGGATATCTGAGTTTGAGGCCACCCTGGTCTACAGAGTAAGTTCCAGGACAGCCAGGGCTACACAGAGAAACCCTGCCTTGAAAACCTAAAATAGGGAGACAGGGAGGTCCACTGATCTGCTACTGAAGCCTTGGGCTGGATCCGCTCTGGCCTTCGATCCTCTCCAGAGGAGTGACCGAGCTGGCTGATCTCAGGGTGGTGTGGCCAGCCACCATGCCTGGCTTTTTTTTTTTTTTTGTAGCTTTTTATTGATTTCTTTTTGTGAATTGGGGAATCATGCACCCCAATTCCACTCACATCCTGTGGCCTGCATGCACTGTTTTGTGTGGTGACCAGTCTCAGTGTTCGCTGCAGAAATTCATACACTGTCTGTATTTCATGGTTGGCTTCGGGACCTCACATTCACCTACTACTCAGATACCATGTTCTATGGACTAGCATAGTGTATCACAGATGTTTTCTAAGTTAATCAGAAATCAAGTTACTAAGAGACAAGTAACATTTCCTTATTCAAATATATGGAGATAGATAGGCGATCTTCAAAAACCTCAAGAGACCTGTAGAATTTGGTATTCAAAGAAGGTTTCTTAACTTAATATTTTTTGATATTGAGACATGTCAGCTCCTGACAGCACCCCCCCCCCATTCTACCCCAAGTAGCTGATGAGCATCAAAGAATCTCCATTTGAAGATGGCTGCATTAGTGACAAGCTTGTTACTGGGCAAGAGATAGAATACTGTGCAAAAAGGACAAAACTTGGAAACAGGTAAGTCGACAGCCTAGCTCTGCCAAGACAGGGTAGGCAAGTCCTTTATAATTCCTGCTTCATAATTAATGTCTCAGAGGTACTGGGCGAAAAGGCTGAAGATAGATGCTCCAATGTATTGAGAGAATCCAGGCAGCCAGTTGTCTGTCATTTCTTAGTTTGGGAAGCTGCTGGCTCTGCACTTCTTGTTTATTCAGATATATTTATCTTTCTCAGGTTTCTGATGTGGTTGAAGACTAGATAGTTATAGTCTCACAATTAAATTTTAAGTTGTTTAGGAATTAAAAGGATGTTCAAGGTCTAAGACGATGTTTTTAAGTTAGTAAAGCAAGTTAGGATGGAAACTGAGTTAGGTATAGAACTTTAAACTCATTGAGATAGATAATAGAATATTAATATCAGTTGCCAAATACATATGGACTGGACATTGGGAATGTGTGTTATACCTTATAATTTTCATAATTGTGGCCTAATTGTTCTTCTTGTTTTGTATTGTACTTATTGTTTTAAGAAAGAGAGCCAAGCCGGGCGTAGTGGCGCACGCCTTTAATCCCAGCACTCGGGAGGCAGAGGCAGGCGGATCTCTGTGAGTTCGAGGCCAGCCTGGTCTACAAAGCGAGTCCAGGACAGCCAGGGATACACAGAGAAACCCTGTCTCAAAAAGCCAAAAAAAAAAAAAGAAAGAAAGAGAGCCTTTTATTGGACTAAAAGGGGGGCTATTGGGGGAAAAAGATATACTTTAAATTAAAAAAAAGCAGATAGAAGGGTGAGGGGGAAGAGAGTAAGAGGGTGGGACAGGGAGGGGGAGGTGGGAGGGGACTATGATTGAGATGTAACTTGAAGAAATAAATAAATGTTAAAAAAGAAAAGAAAAACCAAAATAAAATTAAGTAAATAAATAAGAATAAAAGTTTGGATGCTGGAAAGATGTCTTAGTGGTTAAGAGCACTTGTTGCTCTTGGAGAGGTCTGGGGTTCAGTTCTCAGCATCCACATGGTGGCTTGTGACTATACAGGAGATCCTTTGGGATCCATGGGCACCGGGCATGCGTGTGGTGCATAGACACACATGTAAACCCTCATACATACAAAATAAAAGTAAAATCTTCAAAAAATATATAAATAATTGGGACTGGAAATGTGCCTTGGTTGTAGACTACATGCCTAATGAGTGTGAAGCCCTGGGTTCAATCCCCAGTATTGTGTAACCCTGGGCCTGGTAACACATGCCTGAAATCCCAACACTTGAGAGGTGGAGCCAGGAGGATCTAAAGTTCAAGATTAGAACCAGAGAGATGGCTCTGCAGTTAATAGCACTGGTTGTTCTTCCAGAAGTTCAGATTTGAGTCCTAGCACCCACATGGCATCTAACAACCATCTGTAACTTTGGTGTAGGGATTCTGACACCATCTTCTGGCCTCCTGGGGTACTGCATCCACATGGTGCATACAGACAGACATGCAGTAGTATAAAATAAAACCATTTAAAACAAAGAAATTCAAGATTAAAATTCAAGATTCAAAGAATCCCCCATGATGGAGAGGTGGAGGAAGTGAGCTCTTTTTCCACAAAGCCCATCTTGGCAGGAAGCAGTAGTCTATACATATGGTTGGTGGTATTCCCGGGCTTCTCTCAGCAGATGATGAACAGCCACAGATCTGGGGGTGGGGATGGGTAAATGATACATATTTGATCTTTACCAACGTAGTCAAACAGTATTTTTCAGTTTTTTGAATCTCAAGATTAAAGGTCATTATTTCTGGAGTTATTCTTATCACTGGTTAGCCTAAGTTGTTTATATCACAAAGGGCAGGCCAGCTGGGACAGCTGCTCCAAGGCCCTGTTGCTGATTGCCAAACTCGTGGTAAGGAGTGGAAACATACTTACTGCTCTGTTCCAGTTCTCCACTGTCAGATGCCCATTTCACAATCTTTTGACCCTTGGCTTTCAGTCTCAGAGCAGGCTACCAGTATTGAGCATTGAGCTAGAACAGGACCTTGTGGGGCCTGAGTATGAATGACTGTTTGATGACAAGTTTTTCCATTTTGGTCATAAAATACTTTATCACAAACCATATGTGGCCAGGCATGGTGGCGAACACCTTTAACCCCAGCACTTGGGAGGCAGAGGCAGGCGGATCTCTGTGAGTTCGGGGCCAGCCTGGTCTACAGGGTGAGTTCCAGGACAGCCAGGGCTACAGAGAGAAACCCTGTCTCTAAAAAACAAGCAAACAAAACAAAACAAAACAAAAAAACCAGACCATATGTGATCCTTTGGATGATTTGAGCTGCATTTTAATCACATTTACTCAGACAGGGAATCACACCCCAGGTTGTCTGGTTAGCTGAGCACCCAAGCTACTCTCTACCTGTTTTGATTTACTCTGGACATTTTGCTCATAATGAAAATCCACCTTTAGTGGTGAAATAAACCAACACAAATAGCACTTGTTGGTATTAGCTTCTCATTTAGCAATCATATACCTGGGGTTGGAGATATGGCTCAGTGGTTAAGAGCACTGGCTGCTCTTCAGAGGACCTGGGTATGGCTACCAGAATCTACATGGTTGCTGACAACCATCTGAAACTTCTAAGTGATCTGACGCCCTCTTCTGGTCTGCCTGGGCACCAGACACACAGGCACAGACATGAAGGCAAAACATTCATGCACGTGAGATTTGAAGATTGAAAATGTAATCATAGCCGGGCGGTGGTGGTGCACGCCTTTAATCCCAGCACTTGGGAGGCAGAGGCAGGGGGATCTCTGTGAGTTCAAGCCCAGCCTGGTACAAAGCGAGTCCATGACAGCCAGGGATATACAGAGAAACCCTGTCTCAAACCCCCCCCCCAAAAAAAAAGAAAAAAGAAAATGTAATCATGGGGTTAAAGAGATGGTTCAGTGATTAAGAGCTCTGTCTGCTCTTCCAGAGGACCCAGGTTCAATTCCCAGCACCCACATAGCAGCTCACAGCTGTGTAACTCCTGTTCCAGGGATCCGACACCCTCTCACAGACATATATTCAGGCAAAACACCAATGCCCATAAAAATTTAAATAGAATTTAAAAAGAAAACATGATCATTTTTTAAAAGTTAAGAATCGCTGGGCATGGTGGCGCACGCCTTTAATCTCAGCACTCTGGAGGCAGAGGCAGGTGGATCTCTGTGAGTTCAAGGCCAGACTGGTCTACCAAGTGAGTCCAGGACAGCCAGGGCTACACAAAGAAACATGGTCTCATAAGAGAGAGAAGGGGAGAGAGAGAGAGGAGAGAGAGAGAGAGAATAGCTTGAAGTTACCATCATGGGTTCCCTGGGTACAGAGGTTTGTGTGATGGAAATTGGCCTAGAATAAAAATATTTAACAATAAAAGAAAATCCTCCACATTTAAAGTTAGGCATAAAATGTTTCAGATGCCTGAAAGGGTCTGCTGAACAGAACTTTAAGTGGGCTTGATTTTAGTCCCCTCCAGAGAGACACCCTAAACAAACAAGCAAAGAGACAAATCTTGGCAAACACTGTTTTGTTTTTAATATTTTTGAAATGTATCTTAGTTTTTTTTTTCTGTTGCTGTGAGAAGACTCCATAAGGCAACTTTTCTTTCTTTCTTTCTTATTTATTTATTTATTTTAGGTTTTTCCAGACAGGGTTTCTCTGTGTAACAGCCCGGCTGTCCTGGAAATCACTCTGTAGACCAGGCTGGCCTTGAACTCAACGATATCCGCCTGCCTCTGTCTCCTGGGTGCTGGGATTAAAGGCATACACCACCACACCCGGCCATTACAGACAGTTTTGAACTGCCATGTGGGTGCTGGGATTTGAACCTGGGTCCTTTGGAAGAACAACCAGTGCTCTTAACCGCTGAGCCATCTCTCCAGCCCCATAAGGCAACTTATAGAAGTAAGAGTTTATTTGGGGCTTACAGTTTTAAAGGTTTAGAGTTCGTGCATCATGGCAGCAGGTAGGCCTGGTGCTGGAGCAGTAGCTGAGAGCTTTATCCAATTTAGGAACCAAAACTAAGAATTATCTCTTTTAATACAGCCTTGACTAATGATGGCATTTCCATTTGTATGAGTATGAAAAGTGTGCAATTTCCAAGGACAATAGGCATTCAAGTAGTTTATTTGCCGGATCATGCTCTCATCTTTTTTGGCAAGTTTTTGCCTGTTTATAAACAACCAGAAAGGCGTACCTAAAACCTGTGCAGATTTTCACCTTCTTCCCTTGTACTCACCTTCTTCCCTTGTACTCACCTTCT
>CAJQZJ010032322.1:6765949-6778096 GCA_907164525.1 Lophiomys imhausi
CCTAACCCTAACCCTAACCCTAACCCTAACCCTAACCCTAACCCTAAACAAACAGGGCAGCAATCTGGAAGCAAGAGCTGATACAGAGGCCGTGGAGGGATGCTGCTTACTGGCTTGCTTCCCCTGGCTTGTTCTACTTGGTTTCTTATAGAACCCAGCATATTACAGAACCAGCCCAGCGATGGCACCACCCACAATGGGCTGGGCTCTCTCTGATTACTAATTTTAAAAATGCCTTACAGCTGGATTCCTTGGAGACATTTCCTCAGCTAAGGCTCCTTCCTCTCTGATGACTCTAGCTTTTGTCAAGTTGACACACAAAACCAGCCAGTACACTAGATGATAGATAGATATATAGATAACAGACTGAGTTCAGAATGTTTCGAGGAGGTAAGAATACATCCACTACCAGGAGGTTGGCAGCTCAGATCCATAGAGAGGAAAATTCCTGCACTTAGACTTTTCCAGATCCCTCCTTGTATGTATCTTAATCTATTTGTCCATTTCCAGCATAAACACTTACAAGAACTGAATCTTCAAGAAGGATCGAAGGTAGTTAATTGGGTCTCAGTTGAATGGTCAAGTGTGATGATAGTCATCTGCCAATGAGAGGTCACACATATTATTCTAGAAGAACCACAAACTGAAACTTGCAACCTTTGCTCAGATGAGTTTATATCTCAACCCTGAGATAGATAAACAACTTCCAGAAGCTCTTTTTGCCACTTGTGGTCAAATTTAAATGTCAGTCATGACTGTTCCCCAGGTATTGTCTCCCTGTTTGCTGACACTGTGAAAACTTTCTCCATACAAGCCACACTTGGTCTGCAGACTGTGTGTGTGCGTTTTTCAATGTGGGCACAAGTGTCTCATGGTGCACTTGTGAAGATCAGAGACAACTTTCAAGAGTATGTTCATGGAATCAAGGGGTCAAACTCAGATCATCAAATTTTTGTGCTAAGCACCTTTATTTACTGAGCACTCTCACACCAGCCCGACTTTCCCAGGTCTTCCAACACCATCTTGAATGATAACATTAGTGTCTACGAAAGCCCCTTGAGACTGGTTGTATGTCTGGAAGTGTTACATCAGACAAGTCCTCTTAAATCCAAACCTTCTATACCCCAGATAAAGGACTTAGAGACCTTATTTCAAGATACAAAATAAACATCCTAATTTTTCCTATTTATGAAAATGTTTATTTAGTTTAGTTATCCAGTAAATATTGCACAGAGACTCTATTAGATGAATGAAAAGTAAGTAATCTATGTTCTGCAGTCTTTTCTCTTCTTTTTGTTTTGTTTTGTTTGTTTGTTTTGAGACAGGGTTTCTCTGTGTAGTCCTCCTGGCTAGCCTAGAACTCACTCTGTAGACTATCTCTGTAGATTCAGAGATCTACCTGCCTTTGCCTGGGATTAAAGGCATGCACTAACACTGCCTGGAAAATATATATATATATATATATATATATATATATATATGTGTGTGTGTGTGTGTGTGTGTGTGTGTGTGTGTATACATATATATTATATATATAATATATATATAATATGCACTGGTGTTTAGCCTGCATGCATATGTAAGGGTGTCAGATCTCCTGGAACTGGGAGTTACAGTTGTGAGCTGCCATGTGGGTCCTGGGATTTGAGCCCGGGTTCTTTGGAAGAGCATCTAGTGCTCTTAACCACTGAGCCATCTCTCCAGCCCATTTCCTGATCAGCAACCTCCTACATTCCAAACATATTTTCATGACTAAGAATTATTGTTTACAGAATTGTAATTTGCTAAATCTCTGAACAAAAGTTACTCAGAATGACTCCAAACTTTCCTGGTCAAATGGGACTTTCGCAGCCCCAACTAGTGCTTGCCCTGGGGCTGCTACAGCTGTGATCTGGGACCTCTGACAGAGACCAGCTAAGGGTAACACTTCTTACCAGTCAGTATCCTAGAACTCTGCTGTGAGGATCAGTGCTGGTTACCCTTTCTTGTTGGTTTTGGTTTTTTCGAGACAGGATTTCTCTGTATAGCCCTGGCTGTCCTAAAACTCTCTCTGTAGACCAGGCTGGACTTGAACTCACAGAGATCCAACTGCCTCTGCCTCCAGAGTGCTGGGACTAAAGGTGTGTGCTACCACCACCCGGCTGCTGGTTAGCTTTGAATCAACTTGACACAAACTAGAGTTATCAGGAACCCTCAACTGAAGAAATGACTATCAGATTGGCTTATTGGCAAGTCTGTGGGGCATGTTTTGTTTGTTTGTTTGTTTATTTGTTTTTGGAGACAGGGTTTCTCTGTGTAGTCCTCCTGGCTATTGGCAAGTCCTGGCTGTCCTTAACTCGCTATGTAGATCAGACTGGCCTCGAACTCACAGAGATCTGCCTGCCTCTGCCTCTTGAGTGCTGGGACTAAAGGCATGTGCCACCTTGCCCAGCTGTTTGTTTTGTTTTTAATTAATGATTGCGGTGAGAGGGCTCAGCCACTGTGGGCTGTACCATCCCCCTTGCAGGTGGTCCTGGGTTGAATAAAAAAGCAAGCTGAGCAAGCCCATGGAGAGTATGTCAGTAAGTGTCCCTTCTCTGTGGCCTCTGCATCAGTTCCGGACACCAGGTTCCTGCCTTGAGTTTCTGCTGATTCTTTCAATGACAAACTGTGACATGGACATTTCTTCCCCAATTCGCACAGCAATATAAAGCAGACTAGGACGAGGAGAAAGAAACTAGCCTTTTGTTTTTTGTTTGTTTGTTTTTTTTGTTTTTTTTTTGTTTTTTTTTGTTTTTTTTTTTTTGGTTAAAGCAGATCTATTGAGGACTCCAGATTCCTAGATTCCTATTTGATCCTTTCTCCCAAAGTCATCTTTGGTTTCCTTGCCTCATCTTTCTGTGTCATTTGTTAGGAAGAGTAGAACCACAAGGCAAGAGCACAGGGATTGATGCTGGTGAGTCTGTTGTTTGAACTGGCCTTGCAGAATGATTGGTTTATAATTCTCAACAGATTCATTCATTCTATTTTTTAAATGTGTTTACAGGTATGTCTTTGTGTGGGTATTTGTACACAACTACAGGTGCCCAAGGAGGTCAGGAGTAGCTGTTGGGTCCTCTAGAACTAGAGTTACAGCTGGTTGTGAGACGCCTGACATAGGCGCTAGGAATGGAACTCAGATCCTCTGGAAGAACAGGAAGGAACTGCTGAGCCATCTCCAGCCACCCCCACCTCAACATCTATTTTTTTTTAATGTGTACTTATTTGTGTGTGTGTGTGTGTGTGTGTGTGTGTGTGTGTGTGTGTGCCACGTATGTGCTTGGCACATGTATGAAGCTACCCTGGGAAGCCAGAAGAGGGTATCATATCTTCTGGAGCTGGAGTCACAAGTGAGCCAACTGATGTCCACTATAGGGAATTTAGATCCTTGGGCAGAGCAGCAAGTGCTCTTAACCACTGAGCCATCTCTCCAGAAGCATGATGCCAACTTACACAAACTTTCCTCAGAGTCCCTTGAACAAACAATAATAAAAAGTAAAACAAAACCAAAAGGTATATGATGCTCCTCCTGTGTCTTATACCCTGACATTTAGACTATCAAAGAAAATCTAGTCACTGCCTTTGAGGGACACTGGCGCCTAGCCTGTGTCTCAGCAGACAGTAGGAGGCCCAAAACTCCAGACATAAGATACTCTGTAGCAATTCTATGTATATGTGTGCCAGTCTCTCATGGGCTTTGTTTTAGCAAGAGACTCATCTAGCCCGTTGGGGCCTTTTGTCCTCCTAATTTTTATTGCCCCTTAGTACCTGGACAACTTCCATTCTGGTTCCACTTACCTGTTGTTACAAGTTTAAGGGTCTATAATCAGAAGAATCTCAATTCTTTTAGGAGAGACCATTGCAAAAACATAATAATCCTTGGCCACTACAGCAACAAAGGTCTCTCTCTGACTCAGTGTCTGAGAATAAACTTTGGATCCTGTGTGTCACACCTTCTACACACACTACAGAAACATCTCTTACTTGAATCTCCAAATAAGGTCCCAAGTGGCTAATTGGACCCAAGTTCAAAATCAAGTCTGGTTGCTATCTTCTAGATGGGGGGTCACCCAGGTACTCTATGTTCCTGAAATAATCACACTTTGAACTTTGCAGCCCTTGCCCAGGCATGTTCCTGTTCCTACTGCCAAAGTAAACAGGCTCAGGAAGTCCTTTCTGCCACCTGCAATCAACTTTCTTTTTCCCCCTGTGATGTGGGGATGGAACTCAAGGCTTCCAGCACCCTGGGCAAGTGCTCTACCACTGAGCCAACCCCCCACTACTCCACCTCCCACCTCCCCACCCCATACTATAGTGGATCCCAACCAATCAATCCTGAATATTTGGTTTGCATAGCAGACAGAGTGGGAACCCAGGCAAGACATTTCTCTGTATATATATACAGAGAAATATATATATATATACATATATATATAAATGTCTTTATATATATATAATATATATATAAAAGAAAGCAGAGGAGGGAAGAAAAAGAGGTAAGTTTAGCAACAAAAAAAGAAAGTGACATTTTATTGTAATATGCTTTTTCCTTCATGTTTTGAGGTCACTTTGATACCTTCCTCCTTCTGTGTGTCTTAATGAAAGATAAATGGCTAACATGGTCTTTTATACTTAACACATTCAAGGGAACTTTGCTTTACTTAAAGCAATGTGCCGTTTAGTGCCCAAATCCTGACAGTTAATAAAATGCTCTTCCCAATCAAAAAAAAAAAAAAAAAATCAGGCAGTCTATTATGTCTCAGGAATTTAAAAAAATCTTTTTAATATAAAACTATTCTTTATTTATGTATATATGTGTGTTCATCACACATGTGTGGGTACCCATGGAGGCCAGAAGATTGTGTCAGTGCCCCTGAAACTGGAGTTACAGACAGCCACCTGACATGGGTGCTGGGAACTGAACTCCGTCTTCTGAAAGAACAGTAAGCACGCTTAACCACTGAACTGTCTCTTCCAGCCAACGGGCAATAATACTTTAAAAAATACTTCAGTGTCCAGTATGGTTTTTAACATTTTATCTCATCACATCTTAAAATATACAAATGTACTTGTAGCACCTGTTATGACCATGAAACTAAATTTTAAGAAACAAAAACCACACAGAGACATGGAGATCATTTTGTGTTGGCCAACTGCTCCTGGGCATGGGGCCTGCCCTGGAGTGTGAATGTTGTGCTCAGTGTATTCACTGGCACTCCACTGGAGAAAACAGTTTTCCCTTTCACCAGCAGGAATCTATTGCAAATAAGTCTTTGGTCAGAGATGGGACCCTGTGTCTCCTTCCCCTTCTTGGTGCTGGGGACCTGTCTGGCTTGAAAATGTGCTGTCATGGTTTCTGCGAGTTCATGTGTATCAATCCATGTCTGGATTCATCTATCATCTCTCTATCTCTTAGAATCATCTCTCCTCCTCTTCAGAGTAGATATCTGCCTAAGCCTTGGGGTGTGTGTGGGGGGAGGAAGTTTGATGAAGACATCCTACTTAGGACGAAACGTTCTACTCTCGCCCTCTGCACATGGCTTCTTTATGGTCTCAGTGTTAGTTCCCGTCTCTGGCAAGAAGCTTCTGTGATGAACGTAGATTGCTGCACTGATCTCTGAGATTTCTCAGGTCTAGTTTTATTTCAGTTTCAGATTTTTCTTTAGTGATTCTATTTTTCTTTTTCTTTTTTAAAAATAATTTATTTTTATTTTACATACCTTGGTGTTTTGACTGCATGCGTGTCTGTGTGAGGGTGTCAGACCCACTGGAACAGGAGTTACAGACAGCTGTGAGCTGCCATGTGGGTGCTGGGAATTGAATCTGGGTCCTCTGAAAGAGCAGCCAGTGCTCTTACCACTGAGCCATTTCTCCAGCCTCCCTCTATTTCTTTCTTAAGTTCTACTTTATTGATTTGAATAATCTTTATTATTTCATTCAACTGTTTGTGTTTTCAAGGCCTTCCTTTAGGCATTTATCCATGTCTTTAAGGACCTTGAATATATTCATACTTGCTCTTTGAAGTCCTTGTCTTGTGCTTCAGCTAAATTATTCTGGAAGAGGCTATTTTCTTGTCTGTTTATGTTTGTGTTTCTGCACTGGGATGTAGGCATCTGGACTTAAAACAATTGAAGTGTTTCTTGACTTAATCTGGTCTCTTTCTTGAGTGGGTGGGTGGTTATTCTCTGTTTGCTATTGCCCACTCAGGATTCTAGCCAAGGATGATTGATGGCTGTGGCATCCCTCGTAGAGAGTGTTTCTGCAGGTCAGCAAGTGAGATGGTCTAGAAAGAAAGACTGAAAGGGGTGACAGGGGGACCTGGAGTCTGTACTAGGAAGCATGGTCCCCAAGGGGTTAGTCAGAAAATGTTCCAGAATAGAAGTATATGCTGTACGACAGCAAGAGCAATGAAGCTCCACTAATGACCTAGCATTTGTATTCCTATCTATTATGTATGAACAAGCAGTTATGTACTCCAAGCTACAGTAAGAAAAGCTTTCAGAGTGGTGGTGCACGCCTTTAATCCCAGCACTCAGGAAACAGAGGCAGGCAGATCTCTGAGCTTGAGTTTAGCCTGGTCTACAGAGTGAGTTCCAGGATGGCCAGGGCTACCCAGAGACTTGAAAACAAACAAACAAACAAAAACCCCCAAAACAAAAACAAAAAAAGAGAAGATTTCATAGGAACAATACCAAAACAATCATAAAGATTAAGAAAATGCTGATATCAAAGTACAAACAATTATCAGGTAGAAATATTTTTTTTAAAAAACAAGACAAATAGCACAGAAGTGAGAATGATTTTCCTGTGTAACTCATGGATTTTGGCTTTTGTATTTATAATTCTGGTTTTGTTGACATTCAGTGGGATTTCTCATTACATCTGAGGACATCTTATTCGGCCTTCACAGGACAGATCTACCCCAGGAACATCTCACTTCTTGTTAGATCCTCTCATTGCACAGTTTCAAAGTGGTGCAGTATCTCTATGACTTACTGGGTCTTAAAGATGTGTTCAGTATCCAGAACTAACACAACATTGAATACAGTCCGTCAACAAGCTGGCTTGTGAACCAGCAGGACCAGCAGCAAGAGGGCCCTTCTCTCTGGTGGGCACATTGTTTTTTTTATAATAAAACCTTCCTTTTCCGTTAAATTCTTTGCTCATGAATAAAACTATCATTCCTAATGAACCAGTAAACACAAGTTAATTGTCTCCCTGAGTTCTAGGCCTTCTCTGACAAGTTAATGAATCCCAAGGAAGAGGTTAAAGAAACTTAGAGCTCATTAGTTGGACATTCTGGAAGCCCAGGCTTGCACCTGGCACCGTAAGTATGAGGCACTCCTGGAACTAAGCTCTCAACTTCTGGAATATTTTTCTTTTGCCTGAGGCAGGGAGAGTCAGGGGTTGAGACAGGGTTTCTCTGTGTAGTCCTGGCTGCCCTGGAACTTGCTCTGTAGACCAGTCTGGCCTCAAACTCACAGAGATCCACCTGCCTCCTGAGTGCTAGAATTAAAGGCATGTGCTATCATCACCCAGCCCAGTAACTTCTGGGATCTCTGGATAATATTAAAACTAAATCATTTGTTGGTGTGTGAGAGAGTCTCTGCTGCACACGCCCACATTCAGGCACAGGTGTGCTGTTTTGTGTTTTGAGAGGAGGGCAGAAGAAATAGGCCCCAGGCTGAGTGTTTTTAGAGATGAATCAATCCATTTTTAAGAACACTTGACTGCTCTTGCAGAGGACCTGGGTTCAGTTCCCAGTACTAACATCCTGGTGGCTTACAGAACATCTGTAATTCCAGTTCTAGGTGATTTTCTGGTGACCACGGGCACCAGGTACTCATGTGGTACACATATAAGTGTGCAAGGGAAACACTAATACAAATAAAAACAAAAATAAATAAATCTTAAAGAAAAGAAGGAGGGCCCAAAGAAATAGTCCACCATCAGTCACAGACCTTTAGGCTCTTCAGCATCTTCATTCTGGAACTTAGCAGCCTGGACACTGAGAGACAAACTGAAGTGTCCCCCCCAAAAAAATGTCCTTGGGCTGGATAGATGGTTAAGAGTGCTGACTGCTCTTCTGGAGGACTCAGGTTCAGTTCCCAGCACCCATTTGGTGGCTCACAACTGTCTATAACTCCAAGATCTGACACCCTCACACAGACATACTTGCAGGCAGAACACCAACGTAGATAAAATAAAAATAAATGAATTTTTTAAAAAAAAAAGAACTGTTCCTGAGGCTGGAGAGATGGTTCAGTGATTAAGAACACTTGCTGCTTTTGAAGAGGACTTCACTAAGTTTCCAACACTACATGGTACTTGCTTCACAATCATTTATATCTTGAGTTCCAGGGACTCCAACACCTTCTGGCCTTCAGGGGCACCAGGCATGTACATGGTGCACATACATACATGCAGGCAAACACTTAGGCTTACAACATAAAAAGGAGAAATTTCCTGACTAGGAAATGAATGACTTCACACCAGAAAGAACTAATTTTGTTGTCTATTTGCACCAAAAAGCTCAAGAGGACTTCCCAGTTGTTTTTCACTGAAGTGCCGAATGCCCCACTCTCTTGTCATTATAACTATGCTTTTATCTGACTGTTTAGAAAGTTATTCATGACTGAGCTGTAGCAGGCCCCCAGACCTTAGCACACCTGACTCCATGATGGAAGTACCATTCAGGCTGTAAAACTCAGCATGTAGACAGTACCACCTGCCAAAGCTAAAACAAAGACCTAATTCATCAAAGCCTCTAAATGTATTAACCTTGCCTTTTGGCTTCTGTAGTTACACTTTCTGGCCAACTGTTCTTAATAACTGAAGTATGTCAACCCAGGATATGGTTTTTGTGTTTAAAAGCTCACCCTGCAAAAGTTCAGGGCTACACTGGGATCCTGAACATGCAATGTAGTCGCCGGCCAGCTAATAAAACATTTCTACAGGCCTAATCCCATGTCCTACTAGCCTTCTCTGATGGATACCCCACAACAGAACAGTTCCCCACAGTGTAAATAACTCTCGTGTTACTCTCTCTCTCTGTGGTCAGCTGTCAGGCCTCTGCCTTCTACAGTCTGAACTGAGGGTGGCCGAGGAAAAGATTTCCTCCTGGCAGATCAACCCTGGCAGCTCCTTAAAATGGAACTTGGGAGTTTTAGGAAATACTCATGTCCAAATCCTTCCTTTCATTCTAATGGCGAGGTGGACCCAGGCACAGGTTTTTAAAGTTCCTCAGGTGATTCAAACATGCAGTGAGATAGGGAATCTACTATTCAGAATTCTATGCCAGGCATAGTGGGGCATGGCTTAATCCCAGCACTCGGGAGGCAGAGACAGGCAGAGATCTCTGTGAGCTTGAGGCTTGGCTGGTCTACATAGGAAGTTCCAGACCAACCAAGCTCCATAATGAGCCCATAAAATTGAGCTGAAAGTGTTGGCAGCCTGCCTGGCAGGAATGAATGTTCTAAAGCACATAAATGCTTGCCTCTCTGGTTTTCAAGTTATTGAAACACAGACCTGTAAGAAACGAGAGTCTCCCCAGTATCTTCTGATGGAAGAAAATGCAGAAGCCCCAATGGTAGCCAGAGGAGGGATTTGTCACCAAGAGAAAGATTTATAACTTGGATGGCCTTGCAGGAGAGACTGGAGCTGAGGCTATGGTTGGAGAACTACACCTCGGCCAGACTATGTAGTTATGTACATCCTTCTCCTTGAACCTTACCTTCACGTTGGGACCACGAAGATGGACTGGGTGTGTGTGTGTGGAGGGGTGTCACTGAATCTCTTAGTCCCTTTTCCAACGTGGCTATATGTGATAAAGCTCTTTTTGCTTTCCACCATTAGTTTGGCTTATTTTTTTTCTTTTTTTTTGAGACAGGGTTTCTCTGTGTAACAGTCGTGGGTGTCCAGCCCAGGCAGGAGATCCCGGTCTCAGAGATCCACCTGCCTCAGAGGTCCACCTGCCTCTGCCTCCCGAGTTCTGGGATTAAATGCCTGTTCCACCATGCCTGGTTAGTTTGGCTCTTTTAACTGGCTCATGGAAGGTGAATGGCCGAACCTGACCTGTTGGGGCACAGGCTGTGATGATAAACACGGTGACAAAAGTGTTCTGATCTAGCTGAATCTACTTGTTACCTCTGTTTAGAACCACCCTTTCATCTATTTGGGCTATTATTTATCTATTATAATTATTTATTTTTATTTTATGTACGTTGGTGTTATGCCTGCATGTATGTCTGTGTGAGGGTGTCGGATCTCCTGGAACCAGAATTACAGACAGTTGTGAGCTGCCATGTGGGTGCCAGGAATTGAATTCAGATCCTCTGGAAGAGCAGCTCTTAACTGCTGAGCCATTTCTCCAGCCCCTTGGGTTTTTATTTTTTGAGACAGTCTTACTACAATAGTTCAGACTGGCCTTGAACTCATGATCACCCTACTACTGGGATTTCAGGTATGAGCCATCAAGCCTGGCTAGGTTCATCTTTTTTTTTTTTTTTTTTTTTGGTTTTTCGAGACAGGGTTTCTCTGAATATCTCTGGCTGTCCTGGACTCGCTTTGTAGACCAGGCTGGCCTCGAACTCACAAAGATCCGCCTGCCTCTGCCTCCCAAGTGCGGGGATTAAAGGCGTGCGCCACCACCGCCCGGCTACTAGGTTCATCTTTTTAAATAAAATTTCCCATAGGTTTGGTTTATTTCATTTAAAAGCCTGTAGTAAGGACTGCAGCTGTCACTCAGCAGTAGATCACTTGCTTAACATGTACAGGGCTCTGAGTTCAACTCCCAGCACCAAAAAGCAAGAAATCAACCAAACGCTAGAACAAACCAAAAGGAAACCTGTACAAAGGCACAAAACATCCCGTTGTTATGACAAGAGAGAAACCTTCCACACAAAAGCCAGATCTTGTCCCTTGAATTACATTGAAACTATCAAGTGTTGCTATTGGGGAAGGCCACAAGATGGAGTTGTGACTCCACGGAAAAGACCTCTGCTGTTGTATGTGGCTTTATTACTGTTTTATTATACTCTATAATTTATTTTATCATATTTAACCCTCTTATTTCCCTTCCAACCCTTATTCCTTCCAACCTCCCAATACTAGGCGGGAGAGAAAGAAGGTCACAGGGAAAAGGGACGCTTACAGAAACCAGTTCCTCTTCCCAAAAGCAAGCTACAGACCTCGAATGACCACTCTGTGGCCCTCTTTCCCTTGACAGCCCTTACTCGACAGGTGCACTGCAATATATGCAGTGGGAAAGAATGTCACCCAGAGAGGTCTTGCTGGGTTGTCATGTTCTTTCGCACAATCACCTTTCTGCGTGGCTGTTCATTACTCACTGAGCCTAGATATAAAAGCAGTGCTCGTTGGGTCTTTGCATTTTCTAAAGCCCATGCCATGTAATACTTTAAATTAATAATAGTTACAGTTTTGCTTATTAACCCACCTTTGGTTATAGGCATGTTGACCATGCCCTTTGTGATGGGTAATTGAAAAGGCTTTATACCCTTTCACCCCTGCAGACTGACATGGGATCCTGGGCCTGAGGAGTAACAGAGAAAATTTCTGATTATAAGTACTCTTGCCAAACACCACAGGAAAAGGTGTGGTTCTTGTTTTTATCCCTGTCAGCAAAGGCTGAGTGAGAGACCCACTTCACCTTCACCCTGACTAAGGACTTGCCCCACCTGGCCACTAGGGTTCAGCAAGGACTTCAATCCCTGTGGAGCGATGGGAGCCTCTGCTAGTCCTACCCCACAGAACAGGCAGGCAGGGAGCCTGGACTTCAACCCTACCCACTGACTACGAACAACACCTCAACAACCAGGCATCAGTGGAGGCTAGGTGAGGAGTCTGGGCTTCTATCTCTACTTGGCGATAAAAGGTTGTAGGGACCTCTTTCCCTGACACAGTAGTGGCAGAAGAATCCTGACATAACAGATTTAAATAAGGTCACAGATTTCATAATATCCCACATTCCCAGGTTTCAATTGAAAGCCACTCATTATACTAAGAGATAGGAAAACAAAACACCAGGATGCTTGAGGGTCTAGTTTCAAACTCCACCACAAATACACACACACACACACACACACACACACACACACACACACACACACA
>CAJQZJ010032322.1:6857194-6900330 GCA_907164525.1 Lophiomys imhausi
GGTTAAAGGGGTTGTAGGAATTTATAGGATTAATAGTTAAGAAATTGTTGGTGTTTGTTATAAGTGAATTTAGTAATAAATAAATAAGAGTTAAATAAATAATAACTTAAAAGTTCGGTTACAAGATGGCACTACACTGAGAGAAAGGCTCAAACCAAGAGCACTCAAAGCTCCTGGAGCTAGTGCGAGTGTGGAGGAAGGTCCGCCCATTGTTGGTGGGAATACAGAGTGGCGCGGCCACTTCAGAGGGCAGTTTGAAGACTTCTTAGACCACACCTACTCTCACCGTGTGATTCAACACTTAAGATCCTTGGGATTCACCCAAAGCAGCTGAAAATTCATGCCCACATGCAAACCTACACATCATTTATAACACCCTTGTCCTTATGTATTTATTTATTTTGAGGCAGGGTGTCACTATGTCACCCTGGCTGGTGCTATGTAGACCAGGCAAGATTCAAAATCACCTGCTGGTGATCCTCCTGCTTCTGACTCCCAAGTACTAGAATCAAAGATGTGTGTCACGATGCCTGGTCCCTCCAATGTTTGTATTTATGTATTACATTTATTTATTTATTTGGGGGTGCATGTATGTGGTGGTCGGAGGACAACTTGTGAGAATGAATTCTCTGCCTGCACTGTGGATCCCACATGGAACAGACATTTTGCCTGCTGAGCCATCTCACTGGGACCCCTGGTTCTCCTCCTGAGTACTGGGAGCTGTGCTAATGCACTAAGATTACTGTTGTCGCAGTGTTAAGGATTTGTCTTGCTCATTCAAAGCACACGCTATACCACAGGCTGACAGCCCCAACACTAACAACCCTGTTCTTAATTACCAAACACTGTAAACAAAAAAGTTATCCTTTTAGTAGGTGTGTGTACAAGCCAAGTGTACATTGACAATGGAATATTATTCAGCATTCAAAAACACAGTATCAAAAATGATATGTAATGTCTAAGATTTACTTTAAAAACTATGTAGGGAGAGTCTGTGGATGTATAAGTGAAGTAAGATTTGCTATGAGTTGATCATTCATGAAGCTAGGTTATGGAATATTTAAATTCATTATGCAAAAAAATGCAATGCCGAGACAATATGAAGAAGATATAAATACATATTACTAAATGGAAGAAGCCTACCTGAAAAGACTATGTAAAGTATGGTTACAAATAGATGAAATTATGGGGAAGGCAGAACTTTGGAGGCAACGAAAAGGTCTGGGTTCACCAGAGGCCTTGTGGGAATGGCGATCACCAGAGGATTTCTGTGGCAGCAAAAATATTCTGTAGGTTTTGCTACACTGCTGGGCATGTGTCCTTATACATGTATCTAACCCCCTAAAATGTGCAAGTGAACCCCAGTGTGAACCATGGACTTTGAAAATAAAAATGAGTTGAGGTAGCATCTCAGTTGCAGTTATATCGCTGTGAAGAGACATCATAACCAAGGCAATCTATGAAAGAGAGCATTTAACTGGGGCTTGCTTACAGTTTCAGAAGGTGAGTTTATGAACACCACGGAGGGAGGGAAGCATGATGGCAGGCAGGCACTGAAGCAGTGGCTGAGAGCTCACATCCTGATCTGCAGGCAGGAGGTAGAGAGGCTTTTGAAAAATCAGTCAACTCTCAATGACACACCTCCTTCGGCAAGGCCTCACCTCCTAATCCTTCTTAAACAGTCCACCACTTGGGAATCAAACATTCAAATATATGAGCCTATGGAAGCCTTTCTTGTTCAAACCACCACAGATGTACCACCCTGGTGGAAGGATATTGATATGGGTGGTGTTAGGCTTGTGTTGTTTTGGGATATATGGAAAATCCTCTGAACTGTCTAACCTGTTTCACTGTAAACCAGAAAATGTTCCCAAAACATAACCTTAAGCCTAGGAGTATAGTTCAGTGTCATAGTGCTTGTCTAGCCCTGGGTTCAACCCTCAGCACAGGGAGTTGTGGGGGAGAACTCAAAGCAGCTGTGTACATCTGTAATCCTAGGTATTCAAGGCTCTAAGGCAGGAGGATTACTTGTCTAGGAGTGTGAAGTCAGTCTAGGGCGTCTAGGCAATTCATCAAGAACCTTATCACTTAAACCAAACAACAATGATAAAATTGAATTGTGTTCTTGACCACCATGCCAGTGCTACCTTTAGCTCTCTGAACTGCATCCAAAGGAGAAAGTGGATAAGTTAGGGGTACCTTACACCTAACTAAGCTCACGCAAAGCATCCAGGAAGCTACTAGCGGTAAAAATAACATGTAAGAGTGTGCCCTCAGCCGGGCGGTGGTGGCGCACGCTTTTAATCCCAGCACTTGGGAGGCAGAGGCAGGCGGATCTTTGTGAGTTCGAGGCCAGCCTGGTAAAAAAAAGGGAGCCAGGAACAAAAAAAAAAAAAAAAAAAAACCCCGCCCAAAAAAAAAAAAAAAAAAAAAAAAAAAAAAAAAAGAGTGTGCCCTCTACAGGAGGGGTAAAGAAATGTCATCATGATAGACCTAGTATGGTGGTGCTGGTTGAAATTAGAATTATCAGGACTCCACAGATTCATAGAGTCTTCCTTCAGGGCTTGGTGTGAGAAATTCCTCTGATCATCAAAACTGGTCTGTACTTCCAGAGCACAGCTCTCCATGCTTTGTAGAAGGTGAAAGAGGCCTCTCTGACTTGGCTTTTCAAAGACACCAACCTGTATGCTATCTATGCCAAACATATAGCAACTGTGCCAGAAGATATCCTGCCCTGAGACTGGCTCCACTGTGAGGGGAAACATTTCATTTTGAAAACAAGTTTTCCCTTTTCCACATTTATCCGTAGTTCTGAAAGTTAGATTTTTTTTTTTAACTTGAGATCAAAAGGTACTTAAGTAGCTGGGCAGTGGTGGTTCAAGCCTTTAATCCTAGCACTCAGGAGGCAGGTGGATCTCTGTGAGTTGGAGGCCAGCCTGGTTTACAGAGCGAGTTCCAGGAAGGCAAGGGCTACACAGAGAAACCATGTCTTGAAACACCAAAAAAAAAAAAAAAAAAAAGGCTGAGGCCAAATCAGCTAGGTTTTCATGTATCAGCAAACAGTCACAAAATAGTCACCCACCCTACTTCAAGGCAGGTCAACAGTTGGCCTGATATCATTCATTCAAAGGCAGCAGGGGCCAGATAATCTTCCTGGCCAGTTCTGTGTCTCGAAAACCACTTGTTTCATCAAAGAAAGATTATTTCTAGTATCTCTCAAGCACATTAAGACCTTGGGTGGGTTACTCCTGCCACTGAGGATGTACAAAGGTTGGAGAACAACTGGTGGGAGTCTGCTTTCTCCTTCTTCTACATGAGTCTCAGGGATCAAGGGATCAAACTCAGCTCATGAGGTTTGGTGCCAAATGCCTTTGCCCACTGAGCCATCTCTTCAGCCTTCAGGTACATTTTTTTTTTTTCTTTTTAGTGTCGGTCTTCTGTACTGTCCCTGTAACTTTGCCACTAAGATACATTAAACTATACAATTAATTATATTAAATAATAAAGTAGAAATGAAGGAAGGGAGAGAGGAGGAAGGAAGAAAGGAAATAGATAAAAGAAAGAAATAGGCAAGGAGTGAGAGAACACTTGGGGAGAAGAAAAAGAGGGGGAAAGGCAAGGAATACAACAGCACTAACTTGGAGGAACCAGGTCAGGTGTAACTCCTTGAGTTTGCTTGCTTGCCTTCTCATGGACGTTTGCTGTCTGGAGTCTGTCTAGCAGCTAGCTGCCTTTTCCCTTGTGTTGGAATAGTCTCCTGGTTCCATTTTAACTGCTTACACCTCTCCCACAATGACTGAAGCTGTAGTCTGATACCACAGAGGATCCTGCTGGGCTTTCTATGGCCAAGAGGGAAAGTGCATCCCTGACAAAAGACAGGAAAACTGCACTCTCTGTATATGAGCAATATAAATAACAATTTATATTGAAGAAACAATAAAAAGTTGGAATCAAGTATTTCTGGTGACAGATGGCCTTGAGGAAACTCTCAGTTACTTCTCATGAGTTTCAGTTCCCAAACAGACCTAAATGATGTACACATAGGTGACATCTATGTTTTTTTTTTTTTTTTTTGAGACAACTTCTCTCATTGACTGGGAGCTGGTCTGCCTGGCCAGAGATCCCCATCAATCCACCTGGCTCCATTTTCCCAGCACTGGGATTTCAAACCCATGACATCATGCCCAGGATTTGTTTTTGTTTTTCATGGGTGTTATGAGGGCTCAAACTCCCTCCAGCTCCTCATCAGAATTCTTGCAAACTTTTTTTTTTAAACTTAGAAACAAAACAAAACCATAAACCCAGACATCGTGGCACACACCGGTAATCCTATCAATTGGGAAGCAGAGGCAAGCAGATCTCTGTGAGTTGTTTGCCAGCCTGGTCTACATAATAAGTTCCAGGTCAGCCAGGGCTATATAGTGAGACCTTGCCTCAAACAAATAAAAACTTAAAAAAAATCATGTGTGTATGTGGGCATGTGTGCCATGCAAGCATGTAGAGGTCAAAGGACAATTTGTGGAGTCAGTTCCCTCCTTTTGCCTTTACATGGGTTCCAGGGGTCGAACTCAAGACCTCAGGCTTTCATGGACAGCCTTACCTACTGGGTCATCTCACCAGTTTGCTTTTTTTTTTTTCAACAATCCCTTCTATCTGTGAACCTCGTGATCATAGATGTATCATCAAATAAATTCTTTTTAAATTTAAGATATCCAGCTGGGCGGTGGTGACACATGCCACTAATCCCAGGGAGAGGCAGGCAGATCTCTGTGAATTCCAGGAGAGCCACGGCTGTTACACAGAGAAACCCTGTCTTGAACCCTACCCTGCTCCAAAAAAAAAAGATATCTATAAACTCCTCATGGTGGCACACATCTGTAATCCTAACACTCAAGAGGTGGAGGTAGCAGGATCAGAACTGTTTAAGGTCATCTTCAAATACATAGCAAGTTCCAGGCCAGCTTGGGCTATGTGAGACCCTGGTCAAAGAATCCTTGACCTCTTCAGGCACACTTTCTTTTCTATTTGAAAACAAGTTTGTTAATTAGAAGTAGTGACTCATGCCTATAATCTCAGGGAGTGGGAGGCTGAGGCAGGAAGATTGCCATGAGTTTGAAGACAGACTGGGCAATAGAGTGAGACTGTCTCAGAGTTTTGTAGTTTTTTGCGGGGAGGGATGTTATACAGACTCTCATTTTCAAATGCCAGCAAGTTACTTGGACCTCCTCTCACCAAGAGCCCTATGCCCCTTCCCTTCTTTCTTATTTCCCTTCCTCCCTTCCCCCCTCCCTCCCATCTCTCTCCTAACTTGTCCCCCCATAAAACCTACCCAAATATGATGTTCTTCCTGTTTCTGCCTCACTTCTCTCTTATCACAGCATCTTTGACAGACTGTATGTGTTCTTTTCTTGGTCTTCAGTTTCTGTGCCAGACCCTTCCTCATCTGGCTGCAGGCCAGTCTCCACGGAAATTACTCTCTTAAACCACATCTCTCCTGACTCACAGTCAGAGGGCAACTGCCAGGGAACTAGTTCTCTCTAACAAGCATAAAGAAATCATTCTAAATCCTTCCAAAAGTCACCAAGAACATACCTTATGCTGAAGAGTAAACTCTTTATGGATGATTTACTTTATAGAAAAACTAGAAATCTCACGTCCTTCAGAAAATAAGCCTAAGAACTTAATGTGAAAGGCAATTTTAGAGGCTTCATAGATACTTAAAACATTTTTATTTTTGCATCATAGTAGTAGAAAGAAAGTGTAAAGTGGCCCCAGCTGTGGCAGGGACCTTCCATGACAGTGTTATTGGTGTTATTAGGTACTTTGTGCCTGGCACCATCCAAGGCACCTTTTACAGATCATGCTATTCACACAACATCCCAGGGTGGGTATTGTTGCCCACTTTGTAGACAAGGATATAGACTGAGAAAGATGGACCTGCCTTAAGACATCCACCTAGGATGTAGAGTCTGAATTCAAATCCAGGTCTAGTATGTTGAAAAAAAAATCTAATTAAGGCACCCACCTCCACTTTTTATGTGTATACATGTGGTATCCATTTATGTATGCATGTTTTTGCATGTTTGCGGGTGAACCTATGTGCTTGTGCATGCGGAGGCTCCAGCTTGATTTCAGGAATCATTCTATCCTACTTCATTTATTGTCGCAGGTTCTCTCAATCAAACCCAGACCTCACTGACATGGTTAGTGTTGCCAGCTGGCTTGTTCTGACGATCCTTTGTCTTGGGCAGGAATTATAGGCACGTTCCCATGCCCATTCAGTGTTTATGTGAGTTCCTGGGGATCCAAACTTTAGTTCTCAGGCTTGCACGGCAAGTACAGTTTTGTGTGTGTGTGTGTGTGTGTGTGTGTGTGTGTGTGTGTGTAAAATATATACCTGTGTGGCCCATACTGCTCCATTGGCTTTTTAAGACAGGAAGGAAAAAGGGGTTGGCATTCTGTGTATGTACGAGTGCTGGGTCATGGTTTCTCTCAGGCCCTATAGCCATGATTTTACGGTGCTTACCTTCAGCTGGGGCCACTTTGTCAGTTCCTTCCCACAATACTGCACGCAAGTCTCAGCATTCTTTGGGTGGAAAGCCTGGGGACCCACTCATTGCTACAGATGCTATTTTTAGGCTCCCTGCTGCAGCAGACGTCTCTGTCCTGCATTTGACTGATTTCATTTCTCATCTCAGTGCAGGTGGGAAAGATCTTGGTTAGGATTCTGAGAGAGGTGAGTTTGAGTTATATTTGGCTTTTACTAGCAGAGTAACCTTGGCAAAACTACATACTCTCTCTCAGGTTTGATTTCCTCATTTATGTAATGAGAGATAGAAACAGCTGCCCTGCCCAAAAGAGAGGTCAGCTGTGTAAACTGTTGCTAGGAGGAAATGATCCCTTTTAAAAAGGGGAGGAAAAGCCTGATCATGTCGTTAAGCCCGTGGGAGAGGTGAACGAAGATTGCATGGTGCTAAGCCCCGTCTCAGCTGCTGACTCTCTTCCTTTGCTACTGGCATCTTGTTCTCCGGACTAAGGATGAAAATATTAATATTACATGAAAACATTTTCTTTGACCTCAAAGTTTATTTTTGCATCCATTTTTTGGTTAAAAAATGCATTTTTGTGGGCCCCTAAAAATATTGCTGGCGCTAGGTACTGTGCCTACTGGACCTAATCATAAGTTGCCAGGAATTCAAAGCTGCCTGCACGCACCTTCCTCTGCAGAGTGCTGTCTAGCAGAGCCCAGCAGAGAGCCAAGCTGCTGCCAAACACAGAGAGGACTAGCGGCTTTGTCCCATGGCCAGGGGTGCAGAGGATGACCCCTCATCAGCTCCATCTTGCTGCTAGACTTAATGAGGTCACTTCTGGCCAAACATGTCTCAGAGGGGGAGGGGCAGTCTCGTGTCTTTCTGACAAGGTCCAGGGTATAGCCCATATGAATGCTTGGGATTCAAATCATCCCTGGTTTACCCCAACAGAAAATATTTCTTATTATTGAAAGCCTACTACTTGCTAAGGACTCTACGTGCATCATGTCATTGGATTATTACATCATATTCATAATGTAGATAAATGATAGTATCTCTACTCCACAAAGGATAATGAAGGTCAAAAGTTCTTATCAATGGCATCTCATGGCTTTGTACTTCCTCTACTGGTTTGAGGAGCCCAAGACAATGCCTGTCATTCCTGCTTGAACTCCAACGCTTCTCCCACAGTATTAGATGGAATCCAGTCTCGAGTACATCCTAGGCAAGTGCCCTACTACACAGCTACATCCTCGGCCCCACTCCAGTTTCTTACAGAAGAATAGACTGTCTAGGCCAAGAACAGAGTATATATGGGGATGGGCTTAAAGACCCTGGTCCACACTGCCCACTCCAGTTTAGAGGTGTATCATTGTTGATGTTTGAATACCTGCCTAGGGACATATGATTGATGGAAGATTCATGGTCTCATTAGGCAATCAAGGGAAGACATAGATCCAATTAAGTTCAGAAAGTAGAAAAGCAGCCTGGCTTCTTGTCTAGAGTGGAGCAAGACCGGCTGAATGAGCTTTGTGTTCCTTTTCTTAGACTTGTGCTGCCTTGGTCTTTTGAGACCTCATTGTCCATCTGGCACATTATGAGAAGGGGATAAATGGGGCTGGAGAGATGGCTCAGCAATTATGAACATTTGCTGCCCTTGTGGAGGACTCAGGTTAGGTTCCCAGCACCCACATGGCAGCTCACAATAGTCTGTAGCTCAGCTCCAGGGGTTCCAAAGCTCCTTTCTGGCCTCCAAGAGCATTAGACATGAATGTAGTACACATACATGCAGGAAAAAAAAAGTCGAATGCATATATATTTTTTTTTACAGGAAGTAAGTGCTGCAAGTTCTTTGGTCATTGTGATGAATATTCTTGATTGTCTGTTGGACAACATCTAGAATTAACTAAACATCTAAGCATTTGGGCATACCTGTGAGGAATTTTTCTTGGTCAGGTCATTTGAGGTTGGAAGACCCTCCCTAAATCTAAGTCACAACTTCTTGTGGCAGCCTATATAAAGAATATGGAAGAAAGAAGCTTTTTGTTGTTTTCCTGCTTGCCCCTATTCACACTGGCAAGTTTATACATCCTGCTGCTGAGGCATTCCTTACTGGCATTAGAACCTACTTCTATGGGATTTTGGTGTATACTGAAGACCAGATGAGACATGAAGTCTTGTCGACTGAAAAACTATTAGATTCCTGGACCTTCCATTGGGAGACAGCCATTTTTGGAGTACCTGACTACTAACCTGTAAGCCATTCCAATAAGTCCCATATATGTTTTTCTATCAGTTCTGTTCCTCTAGAGGACTCTGACTAATAGTCATCCCTCTCCTTAAATTTCTCTGTCCCTTCTATGTTGATTTTCAGGAGAGGGTAAGCCTGGCATGTGCAAGCCCCACACATGTGCACAGATATATGAATCTGCCCCCCCCCCCCCCGCTGGAACTTGGATCTTTGGCCCCTGGAAGGCTAACCACTTGCCCTTCCACGGAGCTATAGCCTCAGCCTAGAGAAGCAATGGCCAGACCCTTCAGATCAGGCCTAGGACTCAAAGGGTACGTAAGAATTGTGGAAGAGTGCTCTCTCTGGTTGAGTTATTTTTTTTTTTTTTTTTGGTTTTTCGAGACAGGGTTTCTCTGAATATCTCTGGCTGTCCTGGACTCGCTTTGTAGACCAGGCTGGCCTCGAACTCACAAAGATCCGCCTGCCTCTGCCTCCCAAGTGCTGGGATTAAAGGCGTGCGCCACCACCGCCCGGCTGGTTGAGTTATTTTTAAAAAGGACATCCCTCCATTTCCGTGCTAGACCTGTTGGGGCCTTCCTGCAATCCCAGCATTGGACAGGTGGATGCAGGAGGATGGGGGGATTTAAGATCAGAAATGGCCTTAAAAGAAAGAAAGAAAACAAAATCTCCCCAAGTGGCATTATAGACTTTCAAGATTGTCCATTCCTCTTGGCTGTGGTATCAAGCGCCAGGACTCAGGGTTGGTGCTGGAATGGGAAATTTAATCTCTGTTTTCTGCAGGACCCAGGACTAGTTAATGGGACCCTCTGAACTTGACTTCACTAAGTTGATTTCCCATGTTCTCTAATCTGAATCGACAAGGTTTTTACAGTGACATCCGTTGTTTTGCACCTCCTAAGAAAACCTCAGAAAATACATATTCCATTTAATCTTTATGAACCAAATCGTGGACCTTGGAGGTCCAGGCCTGGATTGAGGCAAAGTCTAGTTTATCAAAGAATTCAGTTTTTTCCAACATAGAAATTAGAATAATAACGATGACGTTGATAAAAACCAACTAAAATGACCTTGTCTGGCTGCTTCAATGATTAACTTGCTTGGAACACAATGCGTGCACACAGTGGGTATGCAACACTATGTGAAGTGTGGACCTCTGGTAGCCTGAACCTTCTCGACGTCCAGAGTGTATGCTGTGCAAGCAGTTCCCTACCAACTCCTACAAATCGGGAGGTGACCCTCACCCCACACCTGGAACGCAGAAGTGGCCTGGGCAGGGAGGGCCAAGGAATCTTTCTTTACAGCAGCTACCTGAGCCTCAGCGGCTGCGGGCGGAATCCTGGCAGGGCAGACTGCGGGCTGAGGATGGGTGGCTGGAGGCAGTTGGGTCAGTGGGGGCAACGGGGCCAGGCGGACACGCGGGCGCCGAAGGAGTTAAACAGGGCCGGGGGCAGAGCTCCTGTCAGATGCGAGCATGTGCAGTTTGCACCGCATCCGTACTATGGGTGAGTGCCACCGCCGCCGCCTGGGGCTGGGTTCCGGGGACAGAGGCGGCTGCAGCTCCCCGGGCCCCGCGCTGCCCCGGCGGCCGCGGACACTCGATGCGGGAATAGTCACGGACGGGTGGGCGGGCGGGCGGCGTGGGGGAGGCTCGTCCGGTCACTCGGCGCGGGGGGAGCCCGAGCGCCGGGCGTGGGGGCGGGGAGCAGGCGGCGCTGGAGAGCGCCCGGAGTCCCGGCGCGGGAGGAGGAGGAGGAGCGGGAGCCAGTCCGAGAGACCGCGCTCCTGGCCGCACCTGCGTTCGGCAGAGAGCCACCCGGTCTTGCCCTGCCTTGCCCTACCCTCGTCCCCGCCCCGCACCGGTAGGTGCCCACGATGCCCGCAGAGAGGCCTTTCCGCGGTGGTGAGAGGTGTCTGCGAGGGGCCGCGGGTTATGGGGAGGTGATGGGGAAGACCGGGCGACCCGGTTTGGGGGACAGTACCGGATCCTGCTTCCTCTTTGCTTTCGGTTTCGAAGCGGCTGCTGGGGCTGGAGAGCAAGTCGCAGATTAGATGGTGTGTCTGAGCTTGGATTCCCTGCGGGGGATGGGAGCCCAGGGGGGCGTGTTGGCGAAAGGGGTGCACACTGGCAACTTTCCAGTCCTGAAACAAAGGGGTACCGGTTTGAGCCAAGGGTGAAAGATCCGGCTGAGGATCTCAGATCTCTGAAGGTTGACACCTCCCCACTAACCCTATGGAGTGCACCCCGAGGCCCTCTGGAAAGGACAGAGCGGGGCGCCAGGCTGGATGGAAACTGGAGAGCCAGGTCTTGGGAGAGGGAACCATAGACGCTCCTGACTTTACTGGTTGGGGAAGGAACCCTGTCAAAATGTCCCTATTTCCTTTTCTTCCGTGTGCATGAAGAAACTGGATGATGGTGGTCTGCACCGTCTGACATTCTTTTTCAGGTGGGTGCCTAAGTCAATGCCCAGCCTCTGGCTGCCAGTTCTTCATCCGTATTCACCATCTCTGTTTCTTGGTGGGAAATGGAGGGCCAGGATGGGGAGCCATGTAGCTAACCCTGTTTCTTGCAAGGCCGTTGGCGTCTTTCCCAGGTGTCTTCTTTTCTCTCTTTCTATGACCAGTCAGACACTGACCCGGTTCCCTTCTTTCCCTCACTGCTTCTCTTTTCTTCCCTGGGGTTTCTTAGGAAGTGGATGTATGATCGTTTCAGGCACAGAGGTTGTTCTCACACCCGTTAGACTCTCACTGGAGGACCCTTGGAAGCTGCATACCAATGTAACCTTGGGGCTCTGCTCACCCATTGTTGAATGTTCTCTGCACCCCAATAACAAACGATCTTTAGACTGGGATCCTCAGGAAGCCCAAATTTCTTTTTCTTTTTCTTTTTTCTCTGTACTAGGAAGAGAAGTCAAAGAGGGAGCTGGTGGACCTGCCTTAAGAGTGTTATAGGATCTTTCTCTCTATGGGCCTGGTTCCAAGACCCCAATCCCCAATCTATGTCTCCAGGAACTAGGTTCCTCCAGCTTGTAGATGGCTTGCATGTGACCATTGGCTCTTGTCCTATGGCAGCACAGCCATCCGGGAACTCAAGTCATTTACCTGGTTGGAAGGCAGAGCAACATCTGCTTCTGTCTATGGTCAGTCCGGAAATAGAAGGCACAGTAATAGTCTCTGGACTTCTGGATGATTCTCCTGAGTCTCTGTGAGGGAATTAATGACACTCGTGGTTGGACCAAGAGAGGGTCTGCAAGGACAATGAGGGGTTGGAGGGGTTGGCTCAGATGACACTTCTTTGCCCTTTCTGAGACTTCGTGTTCAGAAACAGAGACAGGCAGTAGAGGTGATGGAACACTGGTCTTTGGAGAGATATGGTAAAGTCGATCTAGTGTTGACTTTGCCCACTTCAAGATAGGCTCAAGGGAGATTCAAGGACTTGTAAGGGTTCTTAGGAGAAAAGGAAGTACCATGAGAGTTTCATCTGTGACCCTAGAAATAAAGTGGCTAAGGTTAGGTCAGGTGGCTAACTCAGACAACACAGGCAGCCCCACTTCTGCGGAGCTCCTCCCTCCAGCTAGGCAGGTTTGATTATTGCTGAGTTCAGGTTGGATTTATCCCAAGCTGAGGATAGTGGCCCAGAGACCTGACCTCCCCAGCAGAAAGGAGGCAAGAAGACTTTTCTATGGTGTGACTGTTTCTCAGAGACACAGACTGTGAGGTAAGAACATGAAGCCCCCTTGACTCCCTTTTTATAAGTGACAGAGCATGATTTCCTACATTTATAATGGATTTAAGAGCCTGGAGTTCTTGAATAAAAGGCATTAGAAGAGTTAGTCTTCTACAATGTTCATTTCAGTTGCCTCCGATTTGCATATTGTTTCTAAAGGGAAAAGTGTCATTATACAGTGAAGGGCTACATTACAGCTTTTGAGATAGGGAAAGGTCAGTATCAGCTTTAAAAGTGTAATTTTTTTTTTTTTCAGAAAAGTTGCTACAGTACACAGGCGGTGGGTGGTTTTTCTGTCTGTCTCTGCTTATGGGACATCTCTGAGCTTTCCGAAGGAGATGACAAGCTAAGTCATTAGTGACAATCATACTTAGAGCTCTGAAAAGGGTCTCTGATGATGTGGGGGGCCTCTGGTATCACAGGGAGAGGGCTGGCTAAGGGCAGAGGAGTGTGGCAGCTTGACTTAGCAGCAGCCATATCAGATCTGGCTGTCCTTGAGGGAGAAAAAGGATAGCTCCTGCCTGCTCAACTGTTCTCAAATTTGTGTCCCTTTACTCCCCTCCTACCTACCCTTTCTAATTACAGACAAGGTGGCTTGGGTTTTAGTGATTTTTTTTTTAAATTCAGGAACATTCCTTTAAAAGTGTGAATAATTTCTACCCTGGCACATTCTTGGGCTCCTTTTCTTCATACCTGCCCAAGGAAGGAATACTGAAAGGGATTAAGATCATCTGAAACTGGTGGCTATATTTTCAGCTTCTTCCCTCCACACATTTTCAGAAACCAAAATGTTTGTTTTTGAAAAGTAAAGTGTAAATCAGTTTGAGAGGAAAGGGACAGAAGCCAGCATTTTTTGTTATGGTCCTCAAGTCACACTCAGTACACTGACTGTTGTGTGCATTGTTGTGTTTACATTCCTCTCCTGGGATTTGAGAAGGTTTAGAATCAATTATCTTATAATTCCTGGCTTATACTTTTCCAAGATGCTTGAAGAGAATTTTGGAGCTGTAGGTTTGGTTCAGCTTACTTGGGTCGAGCCTGCTGATAAGTGCCTGCCATCCCAGCCCTTAGAAAGTAAAGGCAGGAGGATTTGAGGCCAGCCTGGTCTACATATAGAGTTCCAGACCAATCAGGGTTATGTAATGATACCTTCACTGGAAAACAAAATACATTTGCCTCAGACCAAGCTATAGGATGCTCCATACTGTTGTCCTTATAGAAAAGGAAATGGTTTCTCCCTTTGGCACACAAATCTACCATAAAATGGAGGCTGAGTAAGTGACCCTGCTCATTCTCAGGCTGACATGGAAAGGCTGCTTGCTTCTCTTTGCTCACACAAATTAGGCTCCAGGAGTGGGCTCCTTCATGCCTCCATGCAAAGGTTCCGCCTAATGTTCATTTTGGCATCAATTCCCCTAATGTAGTGGGGTTAAAATTATAGGGTGACATTAGCCTACAAAGAATCGTTCTCAAAAGAAACTTTTTATCCTTTCCTAATGCTGACAGTTTTGTGATGGGGTTGGACATAGTCAGGTCTAGCAATCTAAAGAGTAAACACAGTCACTGCCATTTGCATCTCTGGACTTCTAGACCCCCACCATCTCTTTTGCTTCTGATGGCTCCTGGGGATTTTGAGAGCTCCTGGTCTCTATCATGGCTGGTGTTGTAGAAGAGTCAGCAATATTAGTGCAGTGGGCAGGACGTGGGTCTTGAACTTGCTATTTCCTCTGGAACCTTGGCAATGAACAGAATTTCACTGGCCACATAGTATTAGGAGACCTAATTGATAAGAGGACTTAATGAATGACAGCATTTCTGTCACACCTCTTCTCTCCACATTTGGGGCATATTGGATCATCCACTTCTGACTGCCTTAGCAGGAGAGCTCAAATGATGAATGGCTTCCACGAGGTCTATTCATTCATTGTTTCAGTTTTTAAGAGGCACCTCTGCCACTTGAACGTCTGGACTGGCCCACCTTCACAAGAGAGATTTTAGCAGGGCCTTGATACCAGCCCCTAGTCTAGAGATGCCAGCCAAAAGACTGAAAGGCCTCAGAAGTTCACAGAACTTCTGACGAAGCAATTCATGCTTTGAGATAAATGTATAGTAGGAATTCAGTCAGGGCAGTAAGAAGTCCAACTTGCAGACAATAACTGCCATTCCACGAACCATCGGCAGGGATCTGTTTTGTTTTCATTTACATTTTTTTGAGAATTTTATACACGTTATTTACATTACTTCCTTCTCCTCCTCTTCCCTTCCAACTCCTCCTATGCCCCCACTCCCTCTCATGAATTCCTTAACTAGTACTGCCACATATGTAACCTACTGGCTCTATGTAGTATTGCTCATGATAGATGTGTTTGGGGCTAACCACTTAGGTTTGGATAAATCTAGGGGCTTATCCATAGAGAAAACTGATTCTCCCTCCCTTGGCAGCCAATGATTGCCTGTAGGTGGGATCTTGTGAAATTTCCTCCATCCACATTGGCATTCCATACATGTCTCGGCTAGGCAGCCATATTATTGAGATTTCATGGGTGCAGCCTCCCTGTCATGTCTGGAAGACACTATCTAGTAGAAGGTATCCTGGTACTCCAGCTCTTAAAATCTTTTCACGCCATGTTCAATGATTTTCTCTGACCCTTAGGCGGGTCTAGGGGTTGTGTGGTAGATCCATCAGTTGAGGGTGAGGACCACCATTGCCATTTGTTCTCTACAGTTGTAGGTCTCTGTAAGAATCCCCACCTGTTGTGAAAAGAAGCTTCTTCGATGAGTGGTGAGAGCTACGCTTACCTGTGGGTGTGAGGATAAGGATTTAGGTTACTGTTAGAAATTATACTGGTTTAGGAAACCGGCAGTAGTAGGTTCTGCTCTAAGGTCTGTGACTTCTCCAGCCATGAGTAGTGACTAGTTTGCAGTACCTGGCATGACTTCCTTCTTTTTTTTTTTTTTTGGTTTTTCGAGACAGGGTTTCTCTGTATAACAGCCCTGGCTGTCCTGGACTCGCTTTGTAGACCAGGCTGGCCTCGAACTCACAAAGATCCACCTGCCTCTGCCTCCCAAGTGCTGGGATTAAAGGCGTGCGCCACCACCGCCCGGCGACTTCCTTCTTCTTAAGCAGGCCTTAAGTACAATCAGGTAGCTGTTGGTTACCTCCAAGATAAAAGCGCCAGTATTGCACCACTGGGGATATCTTGCCAGGTCAGTCATTGTTGTGGTTCATGGTTTTACAGCTGGCTAGGGTTATTGATTGCTTTTCTCCCTTAGCAGCTTGCATAGCACCTTCCAATACTATGAGAGTTATCAGGCAGGACCGTGGATCTGTGTTTAGCACATGCACAACCCCCATTGTCTGTCTAGTGGTATCCTTAACTTGTCTCCATCTTAGTTCCTAGTCTTTAGGATCTCCCTCTCTCTTTCTCCCCAATCAAAATACACACACACACTCGCATGCACACACACTTACAAAGCTTTTATCTACATCATAATACAAATATGGACAATAAATATTGCTATCACTGGGCAGCATAAGCAGCAGATCTGGAGTTATCTCTGATATTGCACAGGGCTCTTTTTGTTTTGTTTGCCCAAAGCAATAAGATAACCTTCTTACACTGACCTAATATAAGTACCTTCAAACTTTTGCATACCTGCACAGTTCCTGGCATATGAAAGTATTTATTAAAGCATCAGCTGTGATAGTTGGATGTCATCAGACACCTAGACTTCTAGGTCACTGGACAATGACATTGTTTTAAGGAAACAGCAACAAAATCAGGAAATCTGGGAATACTCCCCAACTCACTTGCTTGGTTGACCTCGGACACATTTCAGTGCTCTGAGACTTAATTCCACAAAAGAAATTTCCACCAGCTTCAGTGATCAAAGCACTAACAGTTGACACATATGCCAGGCAATGGGTTAAGTTCTTTTCATATGTCCTCCTCTCACACCAGTGAGAAAGCTACCATTTATTATCCCCATTTTACAGCTGGAAAGACTAAGTCTCTGCAAGAACAATTGTACGTCTCATACAGCTAGAAAGTGTCCAGACTGGGACTTGAACTGGGATCTGATTAAGCAGCTTGTGAGTTTTGGATTGGTTGAATGATAAAACAAACACTGGTGAGTGACTGAAAGTGGAGGTCGTGTGAGCATACAAGGAGAATTGATGTGGATTAAACATGGTGAGCTGAAGGAAGATGAAAGTACAGATTCTTGAAAACTAGCATCCTCATGAGTGTTCAGGAGAGAAGATGAAGTCTGTACCATGTAGTGGGGAAGAAGACCAGATGGCCTAGAAGTTATTATAAAGGGAACAAACAGGCGTTCTGCTTGACATAGCAATGTATCTTATAAACCCTATTTCATTCTGATGCTAACATTTCCTCTGGCTTAACAGGCTCTTGGGCAGCATGTTCCTATTTGTTACACCCCTGCCCATCAGAGCAGCTTATCTTAGCAAATTCTTGACTGTAGCCTTTGTCCTCCAAACTCTTCCCTTGTCCACCACTATACACATGGGGGCCTTGCTTAATGCCTTGAGTCCCAGATATACAGAAAGCACTGGACCAGGGTTTAGAATGTAACTCAGTGGTACAGAATTTGCCTAGCATACATGAGGACATGGGATCGATCCCTAGCATTGGGAAAAAAAGTCATTTACCTTTTATATTCATCACATTACTGTATCCTCAGAAAGGATTTATGGCCACCAATTACTCCATTTAGAGATAACCAGCTACTTCAGTGGTAATTGTCCTCAGTCTTAGACTATTCAACTTTATACAACATATCATTTGAGGGTGTTTGTGGAAAGGAAGAAAGTAATGAGAGTTATGGAGGAGGTCAGGGGTGAGGGGGAGGTGGTCTGATATGTCAGAGTTGTTGAGAAGCTATTTGGTGGAATCATTGCAGGGACAAGGAGATGAGTTTTGTCCTCAGTTGGTGACTCTGTACATGGGATGTGGCTTTTGATTTCCTTGTGTATAAAATAGGAATTGCCAGATGAGACTGTGTGTACCCTTTCTTTTAGGAAGCATGCTGGATGATCCAGTGGGCAGGGGGGGTGATTCTGGCCTCGCTCAGGGAGAACTCAGCTCATCTGGAGCTGACAGACACACAGCAGGGGAAGCCAAGGTGGAGTAGAGGGAGAACAGAGCTATACTGGAAGTTAAGGGTAAAGCCAGAGCTCAAGTAAGAACTTCCTGGTGAAAGGGCAGCAGGGCTGGTGTTCCTTCTCTGTCACTGAGGTGGCAGAGCAGAGAGGTGGTGTTTGCATGCCTTTCTTTTCCCCACTCCCCTAAGCACAATGAGTACCCTTTTGCCTTCTTCTCTTAAATCTTAAGTTTCCCCTCACTTCATCCTCTCCCGGTCCCAGGGCAGCCTCTTAGGAAAGCTGCAGCACAGCTGTGTGTTTGTGGATGTTTCATATTTTGTATTTGGTTTTGGCAGACTCACCTCTCCTCCCCTGCTGCTTCCTAGGTCTTCAGGACTTCAGGACTTTGCTTGAAACCTCCTGGGTAACAAAGTGCTTGTGAGGACTCACTTCTGCTGCCATACCTCTGCCTGAAGGAACAAGACCAAACCATGAGCTCAGCCGGGGTGCTAGAGGTCATGGCCTCTTTGCTCATGGAATTGAACCATCTGAGTTTCTTTGAGCAGGCCCATATATAAAAATCTACCTACTCTTTCATTCGTCCTTATACATCCTCTGTTTTTATTTTATTATATGCAAGGTTGAGGAGCAGGTGAGTTCCCCCTGAACCCACCAAACCAATCATTTTTGTCACTACTTACTCTGTTTTTACCTCTTTGTTCCTTCCCTATACCAGTTCTTTCTAGCAGTGATCACCAAGCCTCTGAGAGTATGAGAGGCTTATTTTTTGGATTAAAAAAATTATGTGTATGATTGTTTTGCCTGCCTGTATGTTTACACACCACATGTATTCAGTACCCATGAAGGCCTGAAGAGGGCATTGGATCCCCTAAAACTATGGTTATAGAAGGTTATAACCTGCCCTGGAGGGTCCTGGAACTCGAACCTCTGTCTTCTAGAAGAACAGCTAGTGTTCTTAAGTGCTATGCCTTCCCTGCAGCTCCATGGGAGGCCATTTAACTACAAGGACAAGCATTTCATTTTAATAGCTATTCACAAACAGTTCTGTGTCCCAGGATGCCTTTATGTTTACTCAGTGGGTTCACTTCTTTTCCTGCCCATGGATGAACAGTCAGTCAGGTTTTCTAAGTTTTCCAGTTATTCATAGGCAATAGAGGGTTCTGTGGTAATGCTAAGTCACAAGCATGACCTCAGTTCAGCACTTCACACATCCATGTCTTTGTCACTGAACTGCTAAGGACAGGAAAGTGCTTAGTGGCCTGCAGTATTGTTTCCCGGACCTGGATTGCATTTTTTTTTTTTTTTTTTGGTTTTTCGAGACAGGGTTTCTCTATTTTAACAGCTCTGGCTGTCCTGGACTCGCTTTGTAGACCAGGCTGGCCTCGAACTTGCAAAGATCCGCCTGCCTCTGCCTCCCAAGTGCTGGGATTAAAGGCGTGCGCCACCACCGCCCAGCTGATTGCATTCTTTTTCTTGTGCTCATGTTCATGGCTTTCTCCAAGATCACTCTTCCCAGCCACTGAGATATTTACGATGGAAAATTTATCACTGGACATGACAACTCGTGGTTATGATCTCAGGACTGGAGAGGCCGAAGCAAGAGGTTCACCACAAGTTCAAGGCCAGTGAGGGCTGCATAGTGAGTTCCAGGATTGCCTGGACTCCAAAGTGGAACCTTGTCTCAAGACAAATAAACAAGCAAAAAAATAAATAAATAAATAAATAAATAAAAGAGCAAATTATTCTTCATTCCATATTCTTGCTCATGCCTTTGGGTTCCCAAAGCCAGTGACCTTTACCTCCAGTCTCTTTCCACTACGTCCCTTTAGTTTGTCCATATAGGCCCTTTGGATGAGATCTACTCTTACCCACTCATGTTAGTTCTAGAAACCAATCCCATATCCTTTGAAGCAGTGAACCTGGAGTACCGGCTTCCTCCCAGCTCAGCCATCTCCCTCGCTCTTCCAGCAGCTGTCAGTCTGTGGTTCACCATCTGCATATCCCTACCCTGTTTTCTCATTTGCAGGGAACAGGCGTCAAGTTTCCATAGTGGTAAGGTCCTGTGGTAGTGCTTCTCATCACCCAGCCCTCAGAGCAAATTCTCTGCCAGGGTAGGGTGAGGCCACAGGGCACCAGTCACCACGTTCCTCTGCGTATATGCTCTGCTGTGTCTGCCTATCCTGACCTTTTTGTGCCTTCAGTGTGGGGAAGGAACTTGTACAGCTTCTTTTGAAAATGTTCATCTTGACTGGTGTCTTGCTGGAGAACACTATACCTTTTGTATCTTGGTGTCTTAATTAAGATTTCTAGCTTAACATCTTTTTATACACATTTCATGAAAACTATATTAGGGCTGAAGAGATGGCTCAGTAGTTAAGAAAGCATACTGCTGCTGGGCGGTGTTGGCACCTTCCTTTAATCCCAGCACTAGGGAGGCAGAGACGGTGGATCTCTGGAGCTTTCTGGCCAACTAGCCTAGCTGAATCAGTGAGTGCCAAGCTCAGTAAGAGATTCTGTCTCAAAATAAGGTGAAGTGTGACTAAGAAAGACTCCTTGTCAACCTATGGCCTCTACACAGATGTGTCTGCATACCTACACAAGAATATGTACATACACAAACATACATACACATACAGAGTTGATTTAAACAGATTAATGAGAACAACTAACATTTACTGAGTTCTTACATAGTCATCCTCTATATCCAAAGGCTATATCCATCTATGGATTCAACCAATTGCTGATCAAACAATTCAGAAAAAATATTGTTTATATGAAACATGTATAGCCTTTTCTTGCCATTATTTTCTAAACAATACAACACAGTTACTGTTTATATAGTATTTATTATGTATGACGAGCAATCCAGAGATGATTTAAAATGTGGAGGATGTGCCTGGGTCATATGCATTTTGTATAGGGGATCTGCATTTCTGCAGACTTTGGTATCTGGGAGGGTTTCCTTCAAACACTAAGGGGTGACTCTAGTACCAAGTGCTATTTCTTTTAGTACAATGAACATGCACTCTCAATCCCCATGAGGGAGGCATTGATACTATCCCTATTTTGCAAATGAATAAACTGAGGCAAAGGGAGGTTAAAACAATTTGTCTAAGGTCACAAAGTTGTTTTGCATTAGTGTTGGGATTTGAATGGAGGAAATCTGACACTAGAGTGTTTATGGTTTTAAACCACTATGCTCTGCTGCTTCCCATGAGGGAGGGGTCGTGAATGATTGGCAGATGCTGTTTTCAGATGTACTTTTGGTTCCTCACTTTGGCATTGGAACGCTCCCTGCATTGTCTTTTCCCCTCCCTACATCTCTACTCCAGCAACTCCATCTGTGTCTTTTACCAGAGTCTAATCCACCTGCCTAAGTGACCTGTCATGCATGTGCCCTCACTGCCCCCCATAGACGTGCTGGCTGCAGGGTCCTTGTCTACCTGTCTGCCTACATTAGAACCCTTCTTAGCCACAGAGGTACATTTGGCCCAAACCACTCCTGCAGGTGTCTTTCGACTCCTCTTGTCATTTCATAACTAAGTTGCTATTATTGCATGCTTTTATGCCAAGAGCAGTGAACCTCAAGTTGGCAATCATAGGCACTAACTGTCTATTGCTAACTTACGCAGAACCCTGGCTTCTCTAAGCCTTTGTTTCATCATCTTTAAGATGTGGGTGTGGACTAGATTCCTTCAACTTGTAATGGTCTATGTTTATGTGTATTTGTGTCTGCCTCGGTGTGTATGTACTTGTAACACATAGATGCAGGAGCCTGTGGAGGTCAGAACGGATGTCAGATCCTCTGGAACTGGAGTCACAGGTAGTTGGGAGCCTCCGTATCTTCTTTATCTTTTTCTTTTCTATTGACTCTTAGGATCCACATGTACAAGGTTTACATATGGAAGATGTGTATGATATTATATATTTGGTTGTGAGCCTAGCCTTTAACGGCTGAGCCATCTCTCCAGCCCGTGTATGATATTAATTGGGAAAATATTTCATGACATGTCTATTCTGGACTTGGCCAGCTTTTAGAACTCACACTCTCTGGATGATTACCAGTGAGGGCTCCGCAGTTTTATTCTTTTTGGAGTGAGTTTAAAACAAACACTCCAGGTCCAATCTGCTAGCAGCCTTTCCCCTTTCAGTGACCTAATTAACACTCATTTACAGTACAGATCTCCTCAATGACAATGAAATACAAACATTCTTAAACTGAGAGTTAGATGATGATAGTAGGTCCTGACCTGGGCTAAGAAGGTCATTGATGGATACTCTAATGGCAGAGTATGAGTGTTCACAGATGTCACTGAGGTGACATTAGTATGTTTATCTAAGGGATGATTCCCTCCCTAACCTCTGCTGTGGGAATTGTGCCATTTCCTATATGTGCTCAGAATTACATTTTCAGAAATCTAAAACATTCTGAATTTCAAGGATGTGGGATAAGTGTTTGAGGTTCTATATTATGTCCCTTGGCAGAGATGCTGTTGGCTCTGATGGTCCCTTGAACTCTTTAAATATCACAGAACTTCAGAGGAGTCTTTACTTCATTGACTTCTCCTGAATCCCAACCGTAGTTCCCATAAAGCTGCTGCCATTGGCCATGGTTTACTGAGTTTTGAAAATGTTGTATTAAAATATCATTTACAGTAGCTGGAGAATGGCTCACTGTTAAGAGCACTTGCTGCTTTTGTGGAAGACAAGAATTCAGATCCCAATACACATGTCAGGCCCCTCACCTTGACCTGTAACTCCAGCTCCGGGGGATCCCATGTTCTATTCCAGCTTCCAGAACATATACATGTACACATAAATTATTCTCCTATTTTATCTGGGAAGTGATGGAACTTCTTATTGATCATCAGTTTGCTTATTAATTCCTATACCTGTGTTGACTGGGCATTTTATTATTCATTTATTTAGATTGGCTATTTGAGATGACATCTCACTCTGTAGTCTAGGCTGGCCTAAAACCCAGGGTGCTGTGACTGCCTTCCTGCCTCATCCTTCCAAGTGCTAGAAACCACTCCTGCTTGATCACACTTCTGAAAATTAAAAAATAGATTAAAATGCTACGGGAAATGCAAAAACTATACAGACCAAAAAAACCCAAAAAACAAAACCCCACACAGGTATGCAAAGTGATAGAATAGAAGATATAATTGTACTCTCTTTCTCCTCCTCCTCCTTTTTTTGCTAGGAAATTAAGAGGAATTGGGATGCAAAGTTGCATGTTGACCAATCATAAGCCCTGTTTCTGGACCTTCCATAAGACAGATTCTTTCATCTCCTTTCCAACTGGCCCCTACATATCCTCCAGTTGTGAGAGACACACAAATCAACAATCCTCTTGTATTCAGAGGCACACACCCTTTGACTTTGTCTGTGTTGAGAAATAATGGCCAGGCCTGTAGAAGGTTAGGCCACTTCCCCTGACTATTAATTAATCAGCCCCTCTCAAGAGACTGAGCTGTAAATATTTCTGGCTCTGCCATTTGAACCCTCAGAAGTTCTCCGGACTGCTCCCTTCTCTGTTCCTATTCCTGTCCATGATTCCTCACGGTATGGCATTTTCCATAAATATCCCTAAGTATCCTCTTCCATACTGTTTACTCATCTCCATATCCATTAGGGAAGATATTTCACAGACTCAGCCTGGCACCTGTTTCTTTGACATCCTCTAAGTACATCTCTGTCTCCAGACATTGAACCCTTTGTCATTTCCCTCTCCCTCCAAGTGACTTGTGATCTTCCTATTGTTATATTATGCTGGAAAAAAATGCTGAGATATAATATAACTTAGTTAGACAAATGGCATTTCCCAAAGGTGCTCAATTGAAGATTGGTCATATCATCTATATAATGGTCATTTGGGAACTCCAATCCATGTCAGGGGAAGACTGTTGTCTTTATTCTATGGGGAAGATCACTTGAATTTACCCCATTTCTTCTTGTCTCTCTGGCATTGCAGTTTCCTTTGCTTTTAAAGACACACCTACAATGATGCCCCATTCTAGTCAGCATATTTGTAGGGCCTCCTAATTACTCTGAATGAAATTCAGACACCGGTACCTACATATATATACATAGACTTCTGTCCACTTTTTCAGTGCTGGACATCAAACTCAGGGCTGTACTGTACATGCAAAGCTGATGCTCAGCCACTGAGTTACATCCCCAATACTTGTTTCTTATCATTGGTGTTATTTATTTGTGTTTATTTCCCCCTTATTCTATGTGTGCATGTGTGTGTGTGTGTGTGTGGTACTGGAGTTTGGTACCAGTACTTTAACACTGAGTTACATCCCCAATACTTGTTTCGTGTCGTTGGTATTATTTATTTGTGTTTATTTTCCTGTGTGCTTTTTCTGTTTTTGTTTTGAGACATTTTTTCTCTTATGTAGCCCTGGCTGTCCTGGAACTCTCTCTGTAGAATAGACTGGCCTCAAACTGAGAGATCTACCTGCCTCTGCCTCCTGAGTGCTGGGATTAAAGGTATGCACCACCACTGCCCAGGCCTTTTGTATTTTTATTTTAAAGTGAAGTTGCCAGGGCTTGCCCTAAACTCACTTTGTAACCCAAGAAAGTCTCAAACTTGCATCCTTCCTGCCCATCCCCTCAAGTAGATGGGATTACAGGTCTTTTGGGGATTTTTGGGGGGGAGGGGATTGTCTTGTTTTTCAGAGATAGTCTTGATTAGTTAAGACTAACTTTGAACTTGTTCTGACCCCTAAGCTAACCTCAAACTCTCACATCTCCAGCCTTTGCTTCCTAAATGCTGAGATTACAGAAATTAATTACCAGGCAGTAGCATATATTTGGTGTGTAATTGGTTTGTCATAACCACCTGGAAGTCAGAAGCTGACTCCTTTGCACAGTAACCACTGAGAATGGGATGACCAGCAACGAGATACAAGTGTGTGTTGTAGGTGACTCAACATAGCAGGAAGGAACTACTGAGGACTGATGCCACTCTCCAAAACGATGAACATTTCTTGGAAACGTTCCAAAGAATCTAAAGTAGGACATCCTTTCAATTTACATGTTAATGACATTCCTGGTATGCTGGGTGTGATGGTGTACACCTGAGAGCCCAGCACTGAATAGGTTGTGGCATTAGGATTTCTAATGGAGGCCAGCCTGGGATACATAGTGAGACTGTCTCAACCAAAGCAAAAAGGACTGGAGTCTACCTCAGCGGTCATGTGCCTGCCTAGCATCATAAGGCCCTGGGCTCAATTTCCAGCACCTCAAATCAAAATCAAAGTCTGGCAATGGTGGTACACACCTTTAATCCCAGCACTTGGGAGGCAGAGGCAGGGAGTTCAAGGACAGCCAGGGCTACACAGAGAAACCCTGTCTTGAAAAAAGCAATGTATATAAAAATCATAATTATAATTTAGAGTGTTCTTTTCCCTAGAACACTCTAAAGTCATGTAGGAATTGCAGTTTTGGCAAATGGGAACCTCTGAGAACCTGTAGCACCTACCATGGTGTTGATGCCTGCCTTCTAGCCCTCCCTCCTGGTGAGGAACAGCCAAGGACCAGGTACTGGCTACTTGGTCTGTAGTTCTAGCTTACAGTATCACAGTATTTCTATGACCTTATAGAGGTTACACTTAACTCTATATGTCTGGATGTCTTCCCTTTCAAGAAGATTCAAGCAATATACATGTGTTGAGGATATAGTGGTAAGTACTTGCTTAGCATGGGGGAAGCCAACTCCACCACTACTACCAGCCACTACTACTACTACTAATAAATTAAGATAAAAAATAAAGAGGCACATTGTCCTGCCTACTCTGGGATTGGAGCTTAACTATGCTTCCTTTCTAGACTGTGTGAGCCCCACAAGGTATATTCCATTCACAGACTTTCCCTCACTGTCATCTCTTTCTAACACTCAGTTTTCTCTTATCTTCAATGGGAGAGGAAGAGAGTGAGAAAGGGGAAGAAAAGGAGGGAAGGAGGAGAAAGGGGAGGGGGTGGGTGGGATGAGGAGAGAGGGAGTGGAGAGAAGGAAGAAGCAGGAGACAACACTTTCTCTAGGCTGCTTCAGCAGCTTTTCCTTCTGCTTCCTGAGCTGATTTCTCAAGTCCTCAGTACCCCCCTGTGCCTGACCAGTGTCCATTTTTTGCAACCATACCTTTCTAAACAATCACCAGTCCTTTGTGCTGTCAAGTGTTTTCATCTCCTATACAACTTTCCTCTTCAGTTGGCCTGGAACTCTGGTATTCTCCTCCCTTGCACCTCTCAGGGGTCCCCGTGTGTTTTACTGAGTGTGCTCTTGTTTTCCTGCGTCTTCCTCTGGCTCCTTCACAGGCCCGCATCCTCTGCCAGCCTCAGATGTCACTCTCCTCCCCAGCATGCCCTCCTCTGTTATGCTCCATCTTGTACAGGTCCCCAGGCCATGCCCAGCCTTGAGCCGGCCAACCTCTTGGCAGCTCAAATACAAAGAGCATCTGAAACACAGCTGCTGTGAGTCCCCAGACCTGCACCTCCTCCTGGATCCTCTTCTTTTAGGGAAGGACACCACCATAGCCAGGGGCAGAAATCTGAGTGCCATCCTCAACTTCTCCTCCCAGTTAATCACTCAAGAGTGGAATCAGTCATCTTTCATGATGGCTGTGCGCTAACATGGGTGGGGTTTCTTAATAGTCTTAACTACTTGTGTTGGTTGCTCAATCCTCATTAGTATTTAGAATCACATTTCCTAATTTACTATTGGGCTAGATTAAGATTTTTGGAGACCTTCAGAATGGATATCGGGTTTCTCTCTTATGCTGGGAATGAAACCTGGGCTTCACACATGCCAAACGATTTTCTGCCACTGAGCCCACCCCCAATCCCATTCTTTAAATATTTTCCTCTGGTGTCCTATGCATGTATGAGTGTGCTCCATAAAGTGTCAAGATGCTTGACCCGAACCAGGGTCTCTGAATCCATAGCCTTTGCAGGTGCCGGCCTGATAGAGCAAATAGGTACTGAGTGATTGTTTAATGAACACGTCAGTGAATGCCTGAATAAGATAAACTAAAAAGATCCCGTTTTTACAGTGAGAAAGCACTGTTACAAGGGAATTCATTATTGTTTTTCTGGGGTTTGATATTGCACCTTCATCTCTTCAAGATTTTATGTTTTAAAACCAGCCACCTCCCTGTTGTACTCGGCATTCATGCTCAGCCGGTTTAGCGTTCAGTGGGCTGCACAAGCAAGGTGAGTGTAAGAATGTCTGTATTACTAAGTGGATGCATCTGTGTAATGGGGAGCTTGTTGCGTCCCCCTTTGCCCTCAGTGAACCTCTTCAAACACTTTCTGGCTCTGTGTTATTTAAAGTGACCACACAAAGCTAGGCAGTGAACCTGAGGAGGGGACAGTGCCTGTGGGGTGTATGTGTGTGTGTGTGTGTGGTATATTTTAGAATTCGGTGCAAGGGATGGTAGAGGATGTTAGAAATGGAACATCTGCTCTAGAAAGCCCAAGTGAGATCTCAAAAGAGAAAAACATGGCCTGGAGGCCTAAGTGTGAGTGAGACTAATAAGGTTTTTGAAACCTCAAAAGCTTTGGTTTTAACTGGTAGCCTGACTCACTTTTAGGGGCTTATGGACAGAATAGAATAAATTAATTACATGTAAGGATAGTTCTAAAAGTTTAACCTGCTCTTCAGGCCTTAGAATACAGACCATATGATCCTTAGAAGAGAAAGGAATAAAATGATGGAGAAGCAAGGCAAGGGAGGTTGAAAATGTGCTCATGAGGGACACTGTGGCAGATGATAGAAATCTCAGGGTGGAGTTCTTGTGCCTGGAGAGGCGGTCTCTTCCTCTTCCTTCTTCCTGGTTTGCTTTCATGTCTACTCTACCCAGATCCCCAACCAGCTACTGATTAGCTGGCATTTCTGATTAGTCCAGTGCGTGGGAGTTTACATCACTGTAGGGCCAGGTGGGCCATTTCGAAGGCATGGCCCACGTGGAAGAGCCAGGCTACGCTGAACCTAGACCCATTCAGTCACGGCTTCTCCACGCCTGTTTTCCTCATCCTCATCAGTAGACGGGATTTGTCATTCATGCAGATGACATAGAAGAACGTGACTGCAGATATTACTCAACTTTATTGCACAGTGGGGTATTAAAGGAGGACTGGGGCCTCTCTTTAGCCTACCAAGACAAGACTTGAACATACTAAAAGGTAAGAGTCCTATAAATTGTCAATATTGTGGCCTCACAGGACAGTTCAAACAGCACTGTCCTGGGACCCTGAAAAATTAGATGCCTTTAAGAGTTTGGGAGGTAGGGCAGGAAGATTGTAGTAGACTTACTTTCCAGGGAGACTAATTTTTTCTCTTACTTTGAGATAGTAATCTTTGAAAGAGCATTGAAGGACAGGTAGGTAAATAAAGATGAGAGACAGGGGTGTTTCAGATAGAGTCAGTGGTGGGAATTCTGCACAGAGACCCTAAGAGTCTAGAGCATGTGTGTGTGTGAGGGACTGCCAATTATGGGCAGACCTGGCAAGGCCTGGTCTGGTGTTGAAGATAGGGCCTAGTACCTTTTGCTTTGTCCAACAAAATCTTATTAAGCACTATTATCATGGTGGCATTTTAAAAAGTGACTTCTGGAGCCAATGAAATGGCTCAGCTGGCAAAGGCAACATGTTACCAGGCCAGACAGCCTGAGGTCAATCCCAGTGGGCCACACTGTGAGGGAGAGAACAGACTCCTACTTATCATATTTCAAATCACTTCATCTCTTGTCTGTGTTGGTCCAGTTTTGCATGAATACCGTGTGCTCCATTCCTTTCATCTTCACATTTTCTGCTTGTTCAGTATTATTGGCAGGAGGATGGGATATGCTTGCTAGGTAGCAAAGGGGTCTAGATGTTTCCTGGCCTCTCTGTCCCAGTGACCAGGGCATAAGTATCATCTCTGCTCCCCCACCCAAGTGTGCCACATCTGCTCACTTTAAATATGGACCCTGGAAAGTGCCTCTCTAGCAGAGCAGAGACCCTGCAGCCATCCTACTTCTGTTCCAGTCCTGGCTAACCCTGGCATCGCGATCTGCAGAAAGTCTCCCATAACCACTTTGGGTCTCAATTACATAGGGGAGGCAATGGTAGTCTCTAGCTCATAGGATTTTTGTAAGCACTAGGTGATCTAATACATGGCAAATCCATGGAACAACATCTATCAATATGAGTCAGCTCTCATTGTTGCTATTTCATTGTTCTGTTGTGGGGGCAGCGGCTCTCCTCAACTTACTCTCATCTGCCTTCAGGAAGTCCTTGTGATTCCTTCTTGTTTTCTGGTGCTGTCTCAGCTTAATTGTCCCTAGAAGATGTCTTTTCTGTCACTCTTAGGGCCATGAGGCGGTAAATGCATGCCTCTAGCCTCCAACCCTGACACCACCCTGAACCTTCCCCTGGCTGTTTTCTCCCTGTATGCAAGTGTGTTACTATTATCTGTAACAGATACATGGAGGTATACAGTGTTACAGGCATCAGTTCACCCAGCAGCCTGGCCCAGGGCAGGACTTGCCACCTGGTCTGAGTCACTAATGCTGTTGTGCCACGGGTAGGACTCGGAGGTAATGAGTCCTCAGCTTCTTCAGCTGTCTAGAGGCTGCCTTAATGAATGTAATGGGTCCTCTGTTTCCTTTGTCAAAAGGAACGTTAATTATTTTCAGCAGTCTAATTATGTGGCTAATGAGAGACTGACTGAGATAACATTGCCTTTAATTACTCTTGCCTAACTGCTGTTTGGAACCATAATTTGAGCGTGTTGCAAGGCTGGGTGCTTGCTCAGTAGATGGAGCTGTCCAGCAAGAGGCTGAGGGAGGGGCCAGGATTGCTGAGCTCATGGCTCTTGATGAAGGTGCCCGAGGTGACTGGGAGTCTGCTTTGCCTAGTGTCTGGCAACCTTTCCTGCGTGCCATGACTTAAAGGAAATGGGCCCAATGGAATCAGGTGGAGAGCAAACAGCAGCAGTTCAAAACAGACCACATTCATCAGTCTGTACTCCTCGCCCCAGCATTCCTGCCCTTCAGGGTGCTTTTGGCCAAGAGTTCCTTGTTCTCGGAGGACACGCACCCAGCCTGCTCTCCAGGTCAAGTGCCATCTAGAAGGTGGGAATGAAAAGATAAGGAGCCTGTGGTCCAGAAAGCCTCCTAAAATAAATTTCCCTCTTTACCCAGGAGAAATGTCACATGCATGTCTTCTGATCTCTATCACAATCATATATCTATCTCCTATGCAGTAGCTTCCTGTGGATATGGTATAGAGCCTTGCTTGGCAGACCCTTAAGATACGGCTCTCCTGGGCCTATAAGTGATCTCCAGTAACTCATAAGAGATTATTTTCCATGAGGAATTATTGTCAACTATGAGTGGCCCATTGCTAGAGGCAAATGAAGTCCTCCTAGACCCTCCTCCTTATATATCCACCTTTCATGAGTGGTGTGCATGTGTGTGTAGGGGGGTAGGAACTAGTAGAGACCCCAACCCTCCAATTATTTAGCTGTGGGCTTAAGTGAATCTCTTAACCTCTTTGAGCTTCATCCTCCTAAATCAGTTTGGGGGTCGATGTACATCTCATAGACTTGTATAGAGTCTGTGAATTGGCCCATCCAAAGCTGTCTGGCACAGAAGAAATCAATAAATGATTTTCAATACTCAAAGCAGTACTCATAGTCTGAGCTCTAGCCAGAAGCCCAAGGGCTGACCTTATTTGTCAGTAGCCATGACTGTCTTCTGGTCTTCTGGTCGCTTGCATAGAAGTCATTCTGTAGACTGTAGATAGTGACTTCCATGAAGGGTTAACCTTTGCCTCATTTCAAATAGTAGCCTTGGCCACCTAGACCTGATTCTGATTTTCTGAGAGGGTGCAAATACCTGTGCAGAAGACCAAGATTCCTGGGAGCAAGGGAATGGAACTCAATGTTAGTACATCTAGAGTAATGCTATCCAATGGCATTTCCTTGAATATTCGGACAGAAATATTTCATATCTGCTGTCCAATATGCCAGACAAAGGCCATATTTAGCTTTGGAAACTTGCAATGTAGTTAGATCATCTGAGAGCTTAAGTTTTCAATTTCATTCACTTTTACGTATTAAAACTTAAGTAATCTCATGTGTGTAGTCCATATTCAATTGGACTGTATATTTTTGGAATTTTTAGGAAAAAAATGAATTTGTGCACTACCTGTTCTTGGCTTATGGTTTATCTCTGGTCCTCATGAGTGCTGTTTCCAGGGGATGGGCAACGTTTGCTAGGTTGCTGGCAAAGGGAAGGTAAAGTTTCCTCTCTACCAATCAAAGTTCAGACAATGACCAGAAGGGAGATTTGGAATAGCCATCCTTCTCAACTTGACTCACCATGCTTGAGGTCTGAGCACTCTCCTGCTCTCCATGTTTCCCTTTCTGCCTGCAAGGATCAGAGCCATTGATGTTGTAGCAGTGTGGATGATCATGTGGATGTGTGATCCTCATGTCTGTCTTTGGATTTGTTTTTTATTAACAGTGATAGAAAACTCATCATATTAGCCTGGATAAAAAGGAATATTCAATAGCCATGCATGGTGGCACACACCTTTAATCCCAGCACTCAGGAAGCAAAGGCAAGTGGATCTCTGAGTTTGAGGCCAGCCTAGTCTACAATGTGTAGAGAAACCCTGTCTCAATAAACCAAAAAAATTTTTTTCACTTTTTTTTTAAACTTCTATTTTTTGTTGTTGTTTTTGTTTTTCCAAGACAAGGTATCTTTGTGTGGCCCTAATTGTCCTGAAACTCACTCTGTAGACCAGACTAGCCTTGAAGTGACAGAAATCCACCTGATTCTGCCTCCCGAGTGCTGGGATTAAAGGCGTATACCACTACCACTTTTCTGTTAAAATGAAATATTAGTTTAGATATAGTATTTTGGAATGTGATAAAGCTACTTAAATTTTTTTTGATCACAGGCAGATGGAAGGTTAGACCCTTAGTCAAAGCATTTCATTTTGTCTTCACTTATTAACAAATCTGTTGTTAAATCATGGCTGACCAGGAGCCAGTGCCTGCCTGCAAGGGACATTGCTAGCTGGTGGCTCTCTGCTCAACAGGCAGGGGTTTTGCTTGGCTGGGCTGGCATTGTACAGCACACTGGGTACCTTGCAACAAAGGGTGGGAATTGTTTGTTGTGGGAGAGGGCAAGAGCATTGTCTTATTCACTCTTACAGTTCGTGGCCTACAGGGAACTCGGACTTTGTGGGCTGGCTGCTGTCTGTTTGGAAGTCTCTGGGGTGGCTTAGTTATGGAAGCAGAGCACCGGTGTCACACTGCTGGGCCAATCTGGCCACATTAAAAAAAAATCTCTAGTCTTCTTTCTGAGGGGTTTGTAAAGACCTGGGGTATCCCTAAAGACATAGACAGTTATGGGGAGGGGAGGGTTCTAGACAAGTTCCTGGTCACCCCTGTGGGGCTGTAAGGTCACTGTTTTGTCTCTTATGGCTTGATAGAATCGTGTGATGAGGCTTCTAGATCCCCTACCTGTGACCCGATGGGATCTGCATGGGGGGCATTATGGATAAAGAAGAAGTAAGGAGACTGTTTACTGTAACACATGCCTAGCTCTGGGACAGCAGCCAGGAGGCTAATTAGAAAGCTCAGCAGCTGTCCAGCTTTTCAGGCAGCAAACAGGAGCTACCAGGTGCCAGTGAGTGTCTGTGGAAGGAAAAGGAAAGAGGGTACGTGTGTGTGTGTGTGTGTGTGTGTGTGTGTGTGTGTGTGTGTGTGTGTGTGATGGGAGGATTGTCAGAGGGACCACACTCCCAGGTTTACTGCTTGGGTAATCAGTGATTTGCTAAGCAAAGGAGATTGGAAGGGGCTTGCTAAGGTAGAATGAGGAATAAGAGAGGCCAGGGAACAGGACAAGGAGTCCTAAGTGAAAGAGAAGATGAGGGTGAGATGACAGGCAGGGACATCCAGAGTCCAAGCCCAGAGCAGGGGGCCATGTCCAAGGCCAAAACCAAGTACAGTTGCGGGTGTTGCGGGGTGGGGGTGTGTGTGTAGGAGAGCTGTCATTAGAATGCCTGTGCCTGTGCCTCCTGTTCACTTTCCAGGGGATAATGATACACTGCTCGTCCCTTGGGGTGCTTGGACACCAATTGTGTTTGTAGCTTTGGGTGGTCACTCTGTGGTTTGGGAACCTGCCAAATCCATAGTGTTTAGGGCTGGTCTCGCTATAGAATAAGCTAACACAATTAAATGAGCCTCTTTGGTTACATTTGCGTTTTCACTAATGAAGTACTTAGGGTGGAGCCCTAGCCAGCCATCAAAACACCTCATGATAAAGAGATTGGAGGGGTGAACCTTCTAGCTTTAGCCATTAACCCCTCGGCGTATAAAGCTCATGAAGACCCCATCAACATGTGCTTGGTTCCACTGGCTGAGCAGGTACTGGGAAAGAAAACCCCACCATCTCTACCTTGCTCCATTTATCTCTTTGTTCAGCTGTCCCAATCAAGGAGTGCCTTTCTGAGTTCTATTGGGGCATCCTAGCAAATGAATCAGGCAGAAACAGGGGGCCTGGAAATAATGGTTTGTAGTCAGGGGTCAGAAGTGTGGATGTAAATCTGTTTGTGATTGGCATCTGAGGTGGGGCAGTCACATGACAGGGAGTCCTCAAATTTGTGGAACCCACTGGCATGTCAGAGTTAAGATAAACTGTTAGGATACACAATTGGTATCTACCAAAGAACTTCTCTCCCTCCCTCCCTCCCCCCCCCCCTCTCTCTCTCTCTCTCTCTCTCTCTCTCTCTCGCGTGTGTGTGTGTGTGTGTGTGTGTGTGTGTGTGTGTGTGTGTGTGTGTGTACTCCATATTGATTGTGAGAGTGTATTTTGTTTGTGTGTTTTGTTGAACCATCAAAATTTTGCTAGTGGGCTTCTTGTCACTGTTTTGTTGTTGTTTTTAGACAAGGTCTTATATAGAACTTGGTAAGTAGCTGAAGCTTGTCTTGAACTCCTGATCCTTCTGCCTCTACCTTCTAGGTGCTGGCTCACAGGCAAATGCCAAACCCAGTTTGGATATTTGATCTTTAGCATTTTCTGAGAGATTTGGAAACTTCTGCAGAAAAGAGGGCTGCAAACAAATGGATGGTGTTACATACCACTTCTGGCTCCCTTCTTAGGTCCCAGGCCATGGAGATGGAGTAGGTGAGAGGATTTAGATTCCAGTCAGAGAAGTGGACTGAATCCTGCAAGCCCAGCTTACCCTAAATAGTTATAGAGGAGAGAAAATGATGTAAGGGGACTTCCCTGCCAGCATCTGCTGGTTAAACCTCTTGGGGAATGAATCCTCCTGAGAACTGGCTGCCCATGCACATTGTAGAAAGAACAAAATGGATTTCATTGTTCTCTGACCTGAACCTACCTGGACCTCTGCCTATGTAGGATCCTGCAGTGTCCCCAGGGATGCCTGCCTGGGACACTCTGTCCCCAGCCTTACTCTCCCTGTATGCTTTCAGACAGGTCTTCCGTATTGTCCAGACCCATGTCACCCACTCTCAGTCTCTGAGGATGGTTGGAAGATGGGGGAAAGAAGAAGAGCAGCCACTTGGCTCCTCTCATCTGCAGAGACAGCCTTGTAGACCCCTCTTGATGGTGCTTACTGGGAGAGCTCCCTTTCTGTGGAGATACCCTAGATATGAGGGACAAGCTCCAGGCATTGCTGGCTTTGGTTAATACCAAGCTAGATGACTCCATCACCCAAGAATTTAGCTGGATCCTTCTCTATTCTGTTTGTTCAGTCGTCCAATAGAAGACCTGTGGTCTCCAGGAACTCATCTTGTGGGAAATAAACACATGTGGCATTATTTACAGACAGGATCACGTGTTTTGTGGAAACATGGTTAAAGTCTCTCAGGAGCATCAATCATAGGGTGACCCAGAGGCTGTGGTTGCCTCTCAAAGCAGCACAGTAGGAAGAGTCTGAAGAGGAGGACTGGAGGAGACAGGGGTTGAAACTGGGTAGTAATCCCTGATCCTTCCAGCTCCACGGAACACCTCAGGAGTGCTAATGGACGGAAACTCTGCTGTAGGTATGCAAAGTAACTGGCCACAGTGTGCACTGGGTATTGAGTAGGCATAGGATTGAGGATGAGGTTCAGAAGGGAAGCAGCTTGAAGGTCCAGAGTACAGGGTTTCAAAGGAGTGAGGTGCCCAAGGCCGGGGTTTGAATCAGGTGCATAGATTGGCCAAATCTCTTGGTAAGCCTAAGTAGCTGTTGCCATGACTTCGACCTCCCCAGAATAGATGGCGTCTCAGCCCTTCCTGCTCCTCAAGTGTCCTAAGAGAATCATGAGAGTTGATAAGCTCGAGCAGGCCCAGCTCTGCCTGCATGTTAGCTGCCCTGAGGGCTCCTGACATACTGAGATGCTGTACAGGCTTCTGACTCGGGCTGTGTGAGCCACAAAGGAGCCTCATAGTTTCTGTCCCCTGGATCCTATTCTTTTTGTTTGTTTTTCTTTTTCAAGACAGGGTTTCTCTGTGTATCCCTGGCTGTCCTGGAACTCATTCTGTAGACCAGGCTGGCCTCAAACTCAGAGATCCACCTGCCTCTGCCTCCCGAGCGCTGGGATTAAAGGCATGCACCACCACCACTGGTCTTGGATCCTACTCTTGAAGGCTAGAGTCTGAGGGGGGTCTGGGGACAGCTTGTGCACTTACAGGACAAAGTGGGACTCCTGTGACCCTGGCACCTCATCCACCCCTGAGAAAGAGCCAACAGACCAAGAAGCAGGAGGTATCCAGCCAGAGGTTGGCTCCCAGAGAGAGCTGTTCCGACCACCCCACAGTGGTAGCATCTCCTAGGACAGGACCTCAGCCTACAGCAGCTGGCCATCAGCTGTTGCAGCCACCAGCCTGAAGGAGCAGGATGTGGTTTTTTTTGGTTTCTCTTTCTGTTTTGACTTGTGCTCTTGCTGTGGCTTGCCTAGGCCCCAGGAAAAAGGAAGTGCCCATGGGTGGGATTGAACTCTCCAGGCCACCTGTCATGGTGGTGCTAATGGTGGAGGGTATGGAACATGCTTCATTAAGACTCTTTCCTCAAGGTGATAGGTAGGTGCTGAGGTGACCTTTGCCCCTCTTCAGACTCACTAGTAGAGGGGAGGAAGATGAACAGGTGAGAGAGGGCTGAGGTTCCTGTTTATGGAGGAACTGGGGAGAGGTGGGTGAGGCTGAGTGCAGCAGCATGCACGAGCACAGCACAGACCTTCGCTTTTCTCTGTGCAGAGGCCTGGGGACCAGGAAAGGGCAGACATGGGGACAGGTATGCCGCTAAAGCAATCTTGGCAGGATACATTTTAGGCCCCTACCCTCAAACTTTCTCTCATCAGCTCTTGGCTCCCTCTTAAATTGTTAGTTTAGGTAATGATGGGAGAGGGTTTGCTTCCACTCAGAGACTCTGGGAGGGAAAAAGATGATTCCTGGGTATGCGTACAGGCTGGCACCCCTGTCTTCTACCCATCTATGGGGGTGGTAGTGCCACCTTTCAGGCTGCCCCCATGTGCTGGACAAAGTCCCGTCTGGGAACTTGTGCGGATAGCACTGTGTTAAGGGGAGTCCGAAGGGAGCTCTGCTACCTTCATTTTATTTCATTATTCATGGAATAAGTGGTCAAGTCTTGCTAGTCTTAATAGCCAGACCTGTGAAGCAGGATAGTTGTGTGTGTGTGCGTGTGTGTGTGTGTGTGTGTGTGTGTGTGTCTTACTTGAGATGCACAATTTTTAAAGATCTAGGGATAGAACTCAGTGGTCAAGCCCTTGCATATGCCAAGTCCTTGGTCCAATCCTCAGTATTGTAAAAAGAAAAAAAAAATGTCTTGAGAGAATGTATGTGGCCAAAGGCCTGATGACATAAGATTTATATTGACTTAAAGCCACTTGTCAACCTTACCTAAAGGATATCACCAAATAGTCTTGGTACTAATACAATGAGGTAAGTATTAATTACAGTAGTGGGGTGCAGGTAAGATTTGGGGTGTTTGTTGTCATGTTTGCTTGTTTGTTTGCTGAATATTGTCTCACTATATAACTATGTAGCCCTGGCTGACTTCTGACTTGAGGAATTTCTTCTGCCTAAATCTCCTGAGTGCTGGGATTAAAGGTATACAATACACCATTAGACTCAGCTCAGGTTGGAGGGCAGGGGTGCTTAGCATACTTTCTGCTTTCTTGTGTTTACTTGTGTAGTATATTTAATTCTCTAAGTCAGGGGTTCTCAACCTGGGGGTAGAAACCCCCAAAGACCATCAGAAAACACAGATATTTACATCACAGTAGCAAAATTACAGTTATGAAATAGCAACAAAATAATTTTATGGTCAGAGGTCACCACAACATGAGAAACTGTATTAAAGGGTCACAACATTAGGAAGGTTGAGAATCCTGCTCTAAATGCTCAAACAAATATCCTGTGTTGACTGTCTTCCATGAGTCTCTTGACTACCCTTGCAAACAGATGTCTCCATTGCATAGCAAAGTATACTTTGAATCTGAGAATGGAGCTGGAGTCTAAAATTATATCTCATTTTAGGTTTCAAAGTATTCACCCATTCATGCATGGTGCAAAAGGCCCCTGAGTCTTAACTAACCCCTTAAGATGATCACCTGGGACCCATCTCAGCTTCTGATGTCTGGAGCAGAGAGGGAGGCAGAAATGAGATGACAGGTTCTACGAAAGGAACCTTGGTGGTCTGTTGTTGAGTAATTGGCCTTAGATCTATCTTTTGGTTGGCCTAGTGGCTCATAACTGGGGGTGGTGGTGAATGAAGCTAATGGTGGCCTCTTCTTTTATTCCCAGAGACACATGAAAGCCACCCTCCAACCAGCCAAGGATTAGCTGAGCCCTGGGGTGAATGTTTGTCCTCATTGCTTAGAATGACATCAAGGTCCAGTCTGGTACCAAGACAAGGTTAAACTGGGAAACAGCTGCATGGTGGTCCTGATGTCTGTTCTCAGCCACGTGGTCAAGGCTGTGATAAGTGAGTATGCCCCAGACATGTAGGGGATCGTTGGTCCTGTCTGCCTTCCCATATGGTACCTCATCAACGTGGGCACAGGTCTAGAGGTCCAAATTCTCATCCTGCTTCCTGTTCAAGGGCTTGACACAAGGCTACAGTTCTGGAATGAGAGGGAGCACTGAGCAGTTTCAGGCTATGTCGCTGTTGGAGCCATCTTTTGGCTTCTAAAACTGGGCCAGACCCAGATTGGCTGACCTGGGAGAGGGTATCTTCCCATGTTCCTTCTTCTCAAGAGGCTCCTGGATGCTTACCATCCAATCAGTGGGGCCTATACCTTACCTAGAATCTGAATTCTGCCTCCACACTATGAGCAGCTACTGTACTGGCCCTGAAGGAGGTGGGTAGAACACTCATGCCTTAGACACCATAAAAGTGACAGAGAGTCAGCAGGACAAGTCCTTTCACTTCCAGCAGCAGCTCCTGAGTCCAGACAAGCACAGCACAGAGTGAAAGGGCTTGATTGCAGAGCATGACTGTTCTCATCTGGCCTCTATCCTGGTCTCTGCTGATGGCTTTTCCTTGATGGTACTTTGAAGAGTGACAATTGGATGTTTTCCCTAGCCCTTGAAGCCCAAAGACCATTACGTCAGTGCAGAGCAGACAATACAATGGTGGGACCAGGGACCAGAAAAAAGGAAGTTCCAATAAGTCAGGGTAGGCCATTGGCACTGAGACCACCTTGATTGGGTAGTGTCTAATGAGCTCATGGGCTGGTCTCTTAGAGCCCAGATGTGATTCCATACTGGTATATGTATAGAGTGAGAACCGAGTAACCATTCAGCTTGACTCTCCTAGATAAGGGTCAGAATCTTTTACTAGTCCACTTATGCTTGCAAAGTCACATGCTACTAACAGGTCGTTTAAGGAAGTGTTCTTGAATTGGATTTCAGCCAGAGTAGGATAAGTGATCCTGGATTTGAGGAGGACTGGGAGGAGGAGGATGTTCATGGAGGTCACTGTAAGGGTGTTGTGATCCAGATATGAGACCTACTCATCACATGGCACAGGTTCTCATAGTAATCCACACCATAAGTCTGAAGAATGTCACACCTTTGATCGAGTAATTCCACTTTTGGAATTATACAAGAAGAGATCTTTCATGCTAGGCATGGGAACACATCCCTGAGACCCCTGACTTGGAGAGCAGAGACAAGTGAATATCTAGGTAGAGGTAAACTTGGGTTTCCCCAGTTTGGGAGGGGCAAGGGGAGAGAAGGCAGGAAGGAAGAAAAGAAAGAAAACAAGCAAGCTAGCTGAATGTGGGAGTGCTTGTTTTTAATTGAGAGGCAGGAGGATTAGTAGTTTGAGGTTAGTCTTGGATCAATGAGACTCTGTCTCAAATGGTGGAAGAAAGGAAGAGAGAGGGGAGAGGAGAGGAGAGAAGAGTTGGGAGGGAAGAGCAATTGAAGGGGAAGGGAGGGGAGATGAAAGGAAGAGAGGAGAGAGAAGGGAAGGGACAGGAAGGGGAGGGATAGATGGATCTTTTATTATGAAATAGTCTTAAAGAAGAAAATGGTTAAATTTCTTTTGTTGCAGACATGGAAGATATTTCTGTACTGTTCTCTGTAATAGGAGAAACAGAAAACAATTATTACCTTTGTTGAACATCTTAGTCAAGCAAATTATAGTTTTCCACTTTGTACGATATTATATAGCTATTGTAAGGATGAACGCATAGGTTGTAGAACTTGGAAAAGACAGTTCTTATCTAAGTGGAAACTCTAAATAATAGCCTGTACGTTGGAATGACTTGCAATGCACCTAGGGGAAGATTGCAAAGAGGAAGAGATACTGGCTCTGTGACCTAAGTTTCGTTATGAATGTTCTTCCTTTCTGTGGTGTCAGAGTTGGCTTCTTTTACAACAGTTTATTCAGGGTAGCTGCAGAAGGCACCATTAATAGTGACTTTCTCTAAGAAGTGGGGAGGGCTTTTGTTTGCTAAATGATTCCTCCCTATAACATTTAAGCTTTAGATGTGAGCATGTGTGTTAACTGTGAGCATGTGTTACTTTAGTAAACTGGGGAAAATGATAAGAAATTTTTAAATTTTAGAATTAAAACCTCTTGAAAAGGCTATATTTCCCAAAGAGAGGAGAGGAGAAAGGTTGAGTCAGCTAGCTCTTTATGTCCATTCTCATCTTGTTTAAAACTTTGGGTCTGTTTGTGCCATCTATCTGTCTACCCACCCACCCACCTATTCATTCTTCTTCTGGAGACATTATTAAGCATTATTGCCAGGCATCAGTGAAGAAAACTAAGCCTCGCCCCTTTTAGACTTTTCATTGCATTTGGAGAAAGGCCATAAACAGTAGCAAACTATTAGAAAATGTTACAAAGAAATTAAGATGGGATGACTTGAGTAACAAAAGTCCACATTTGATTGGGGACCAGGGAAGGTCTAGAGGGGTGACAGCTGAGTTGAGACCTAAGTGACAGCAGAGAGACAGTCACATGGAGGTTCTAGAGGAGCTTTCTAGTCTGTGCACAGAATGCCTAGCCTATGGCCCACGGCTTCCCAAGCCCTGTAAATCTCTGGGCCAGGACAGCCTCCACTCCCCAGGCACTCTCATTGCCCAGCACTTCCATCTTCATCCTGTCCATGTGGATGTGCTGTGTCTGAGTCCTTCCAAGGTCTTGTGTAGGATGATTGTTTCTGACACGCTGGCTGTTGCTGCTCTGGACAGATGGCTCCTCTGGACCTCTTGTACACAGGCCACCCTTCTTGGCTGGCATTTCCAGATCAGAGCAGAGCTGTCTCAGATTTCTGTGCCAGGGTGGATTGGTAGTTAGGAAGGCACTGGGTAATGCGTGCCCTGACAAAGGGTCTTTAAATGGCTCATGACTTAAAGCTCGGAAGGGTGGTTCTGCAATAGCCCGGTGAGGCTCAGCTTTGACCTCAGAGTACTCATGTGTGGTTCCTTCCAGAGTGCAGTCTGAAAAATAGGCCAGGAGCCTGTGTTATGTCTACCACTTACTTCTGAGCTTGGTAGATGATCCAGTGAGAAGTATGCATCCGTTTCTATGGATCTTCTTGCTACTCCAGATGCCATCTCAGTATCTACAGATAGCACCTTGGAAATTGTAGTACCTCAAGTTCAGGGTGCTGATGGAGATGAAGACCCTGGAGCCAGACTTCTGGGTGTTTAATAACTAGCCAAGCCATTTAGAGCTGTAAGAACATAGGCTAGTCATACAGACTCTTTCTGCCTCATTTTTCCCTCTGTGAAATGGGCTTCAGAATTTTCTGAAGTTAAAACATGGAAAAGTGCAGAGAAGAACACCTGGTAATTGTTGTCACATGAGAGGTTAGGGGACTACATCATCAGAGCCTTCAGTGTGATACCAGGGGCCTGTCAAGAGAAAAAAGGGTAGAAGTTGGTGGATTCTGAGCTGGCCACTGGCCACAAGAACTAGCCTCCCTTGGTCCATTCTGGCTCTGAAGGATGCCTGTTTTCCTTTCTCTACCTTGATGACTAGGGAAGCCCAGGGCCATTTCAGATCTGGCAATAACTCAGATGTAGAATGGTTGCCCCACTCCCCCCCCCCCCATTGATTCTCTGACTCTTAGCCATGATAGACCTCCTGGATGGACTGTGTGGCTCCTCAGAGCATGGGATGATAGTGATTTGGGTGCCTGGGGTGAGGAGTGAATCTAGGCAAGAGAATGGGATGCCAAGCAAGATGCCCCCTGAGGAAAAATTCCCAGAGCCATTGTTTTACAGAGTCTTAGCTTCCTGGGATAAGATCAGAATTTATGGCAAAACCAAGGGGAGCCATTCCATCTGGCTTTGCCTATTCTGCTCTCTCTCTGTCTCTCCCTTTCTCTCTAGGATTAATCTTTGGAAGAACTGGATTAACTTCTCAAGGATTTACTGTGCATCCAGGTATTATAGATGGAGATTGCAAGGAGGAAATTAAAGTTGTGGTATCAATAAAGAAAGAGATGAAAATTAATGCAGGGCATAGAATTGCTCAGTTGCTGTTGTTACCTTACATCAAGGGCAAGGCTGCTCCAATAGAGAGAACAGGAGCATTTGGGAGTACTGGGAAAAAAAACATGTATATTGGCAAACAATAGTGAATAATAAGAGATAATGTTTCTTCGAGATAAGGTTTCACTGAATAGCCCTGGCTGTCCTGGACTCACTCTGTAGATCAGACTGGCCTCCAACTCACAGAAATCTGCCTGCCGTGCTTCCTGAGTGCTGGGCTTAAAGGTGTGCACCACTGTCAACAGGCTTATCCTGGTCTCTTAAGGCTGATTTCACCTGTCTCCTCTGCCCATTCTATGTGATGCTACCCTGTGATAGAGCTCAGCACATTGTGAGAGCTCCAGGGGAGATATTCCTACTGGATGCAAGAAGCCAGCGCCCTTGTCCCCACCACCTGTTCCCTCATGCTGACAAATCACTTGAGTTTGGATCCTTCTCAGGGACACTCTCTTCTTTTTTCCAACAAGAATGGGCAGGGTGAAACCATCCACACTTTCCAAATGCTTTTTCCGATGCTTCCAATCCTGGCCACACTCTCCTCTGTGCCACCCTAAATATCTTTGCTTGTGCTGCCCCATCTTTATGTCGTGGTCCTTAGGGTGGCTGTGCTTATCAATGGAGCTGCTGGCTCCCGCTGTAGACTTCCCCAGGGCTGATTCCAGGGATGAACAAGGAGTTATTGGAAGGGGCATAAGGGTAAAGAGGCCAGGTGGAGGGAGGGCAGAAGAAGGAGTGGGCCTGTTGGACCCAGTGGAAGGTGGGATCAGCCCATCCTAGACACAAATTCAGGCACAGCACTTGTGTTATTAGAAATGAGGGTGACGTTTTGAAATGTTCTCAGGTCAGTATTCTGCCTTTCATCTGGGTACCTCCTGCCACCCAGCTGCATCCCAACCAAGAAGACTCACCCCTGCCCTCACTCCTGTCTAAGACTCTACCCTGCCCTCACATCTGTCTCCTGTTCCCAGCCAGGTGTTTCACTTGCCCACATTCATCCTGAGTGGACCAGCTTTATTGTCCTGCCAAGACCTCTTGAACAAGGGCTGACCTTGCCTAGGTACGCTTCCCTTCCATCTGCCCAGTGCTTCCTGCTGAGTAGAAATGGAACCATGCCTGGGGCTCCCTCTGCTCCCCATCCTGTCCTCCCACCTCTCATGTTTTTCTAAGCCGGCCCCCTTTTGTCCTAGATTTCTTTCTCCCTAAGACATGTACTCCTTCCATCTTGCCTCTGTTGATAAAATTTTAAGGTCCAGCTCTTCCCAGTCACCTGGGAAAGCTGGAGCCAATGGTTCACAGCTCAGAAACCATTTTTAGCTATTCCAGGAAGAGAACAGAGACAAGTAGAGCAGGATTTAAAGTCAACATGAAGAAGGGGGAGGAGTGGGTTAGGGAAGGAGCTCAGTATCAGGACACACACACACACACACACACACACACACACACACACACACACACA
>CAJQZJ010032322.1:6900340-6917924 GCA_907164525.1 Lophiomys imhausi
ACACACACACACACACACACACACACACACACACACACACACACACACACACACACACGGAGGTTGGCTGATAAGGAAATCCACAGTCATATCAAGCTGCTGCATTGGAGACCTCTGAGTGGGAAACTCCCTATCCCAGGATCCTCACCCTAGGAAGGAGTCAGGGGCTTGAGTACAGAACAAATGGACAGATCTGAGCTCAAAGGGGACTGAATCATGTCAGGAGGCCCAGTAGTCTTGGAATTCTGTGCCTGGGCCACCTGCCTTAAACCTATCACCCCCTCCTGCATTTCTCTGTAATCCAACTCTATTTGCTCTTGATCTGTGAAGAAAATTCACAAAACAATCAGGCTATGTAAGGCTATGCTTGGGGATGTTTACTTTTTTATTCTGTCCTGTTTTCAAGTCCGACCCTCAGGGCTAACCTTTCCTCTTAATTCATCTGTGGATGGCCAAAGGGAAACAGGGACCTCACATTTGCTTTCCCAGGCTGTATGTGTGGGACTACTGTTTCACAGGGTTTCTTGGTTCTGAGGCATGATAACTCTTAAGCCTGCTTAGCAGGGAAGGCTGCCAGCAGTCTGGCTAAGACAGGGACATAGTGACTCTGCCTGAAGTGGGAGGTGACCCTAGTAGCAGCTGAAGCCAGAGCAGAAAGGACAGTATCTTTGCAGAAATATTTACACTGTCTTTTTTTAAACATTTTGTTTATTTTATTTTATATAGATAAGTGTTTGTCTGAACATATGTAAGTGTACCATGTGCATGCAGTTACCACAGGGGTCAGAAGAGGACACTGGATCCTCTGGAATTTGAGTTACAATCAGTTATGAGCCACCATGTGGGTGCTGGGTACTAAACCCTGGTCTTCTGCAAGAACTACAAATGATCTTAACCTGAGTCATTTCTCTTGCCCTTACTTGCAGTATTTAGTAGTAGCTAGATAATTCATCCTCACAATAACTGTGATAGTCATTCATATTACCCCCATTTTTTTTTAAAGGAAAGTGAGGCTGAGCGCAATGAGATAGCTTGCCAATTATCTTACAGGTTTGGGATATCAGGCAGGACTCTGACCTAGACAGGATCTAAGTTCCTAAGGTCAGTCTCAACACTGTGTTCACATCTAAGTTGTGAACTGTACTGAGGATGGCACAGGAGGGGAGCCCTACATCAGTTTTACATGATTTCCAGTTTCCATAGGTCCATTTACTTGTCAGGTTTAAAATATACAGAAAAATGTAATGAAGAATCGCATACAGTCACAACCAGAGACAATTTGTGGCTGAGTGTTTTGCACATTTACAGGGATACACACCTTTGTGAAATGAAATGTTAATCACACAGATTCTAGTCCTGACATTCTCTTATATTTTTGATTGTGAGCCTAGCCTTAAACAGCTGAGCCATCTCTACAGCCCAAGTCCTGACATTCTCTGTTCACATTGTGTGAAATGTTTCTCAGATGGTTACTGGTGCAACCTTTGGATGAATCATAGCAAAGTGACAATTGACTGTTGCAACAGACGAACCAAGTGTGTGGAGGAGGCACACAGGGCAGCAGGAGTGCAGGGTCATGGACTGTGGCAGGTAGGCGTAGAGTGAGGGGGTACAAAGGCAGCAAATGGGAAGGGCATCCCAGCAAAGGCAGTGATGCTGGGATCCAAAGCGCAGAGATGGCAGGGATCCAGAGGCAGAGCTGGACCCAAAAAGATGTTGCTTGCTATCTCTAAGGGATGCTGATTTTGAAGATCCACTAATGGACTTTTAATGGGGAAAAACATCAGACTGGCATTTTAGACTTTTGTTGTGGATTTGAACTGTGAGCAGGCAAGGCAAGGCTGAGAGACTTTTAGAGCTGCCTGGTAGATACGGTTGAACCTGAACAGCAGCAACGAGTAGATGGATTCCCAGGAGAATTAAAAGGTGAACCGTCCAGGGGTTGGTAGCTTTGCCTTGTGAGTTATCTTGACAATGACATGGTCGCAGACATGTCTTAAGCAGGGCTTTTTAAAAGGGGGTTGCAAGCCGGGTGGTGGTGGCGCACGCCTATAATCCCAGCACTTGGGAGGCGGAGGCAGGCAGATCTTTGCGAGTTCGAGGCCAGCCTGGTCTACAAAGCGAGTCTAGGACAGCCAGAGCTGTTAAATAGAGAAACCCTGTCTCGAAAAACCCAAAATAAATAAATAAATAAATAAAAATAAAAAATAAAAAAAAATAAAAGGGGGTTGCTGCTTTTTAATTTTTTTTGAAGAGAATTTAAATAATTTTAATATTAAAAGTATCTTGAATAGGGACTGGAGGTGTACTCAGCTGATGGAGTGTGCTTGCCTGGCACACAGGGAGTCATGGATCTGAGTCTCGTTGCATAAGTGTGCACTGTGCAGTGATACGTGCCTGTGATTCCAGCTCTTGGTAGATAGAGCCGAGAAGGTCAGAAATTCAAGGTTATCATTGGCTACACAGTGAATTAAAGAGCCAGACTAGGCTACCAAAGGGCAGACAGACCCTGCCCCATGTAAAACTCTTTAATGGACACATAATTGTTCGTATTTGTGAGGTAGAGTGTGACATTTCCATGCATGCACACAACATATAATCAGATCAGGATAATCAACACTATCACCTGAGACATGAATCATTTTTTGAAAACACTCAAAATCCTCCCAACTCGCTGTTTCGAGATACACAATGAATTGTAATTAACCATAGCTAACCCAGTGAACCCCAGAACATCAGAATCCACAAGGACATCTCCTCAACTGTGTTTGTAGCAGCTTTATTTGTAACAGCTAGAAACTAGAAACAAACCAGATATCCCTCAACTGACAAATGAATAAAGAAACTGTGGTACATCTACACAATGGAATACTACTCAGCCACCAGAAACAAGGAAATCATGGAATTTGCTGCCAAATGGAAGGAACTAGAGAAGCTCATCCTGAGTGAGCTAACCCAGACCCAGAAGGATGCACATGGCATCTACTCACTTAGAACTGGATTTTAGCCATATAGTCATTCTTTCTCTTCAACTGCACCCTGGACCACTAATAGTGATCTTGTTCCCTTCTTTTTCTCTCTTGGCCAGAGCTGTGGGTGGGTGGCTTTTCACTTGCCATGAGGTAAGTACTGTTTTACTGGGTCCAAAGGGAAGATGAGAAACTGATGGAGCACAGTCACCCCAGTTTAACCTCCCCAGCTGAGCACACAGCAGAGCCTCAGATGACTCGCAGCCTTGTGATCTAGGCCAGCTGAGACCTTCTGACCCACAGATGCCTGAGCCACAATAGGAAATGATGGATGATTTAGGATATGGTTTGGGAATGGTATGGTTGGTGGTGTTTGCTAGTGATTGAGAACCACCATTATCCCTGTGCCACATGCAGTCTCGTATACACACTGGGGTGTGACAATGAACCTGACACTCAGAAACTCGGGTTTAGGTAACAAAGGACTCTCAATCTAACTGGTTGCTTGGTGGTGCCATTTATCAAGAGGGGGCAAAGGAGAGAAACTGGTTTTGGGGAATGATACTGAGTTTGATTTAAGAAGGAGCTTAAGGTGCCCCCAGGGCTTCAGGAGGAAGAAGGAGGTGTTCAGAAAAGAGAAGGAATCTGGTTTTATCACTGAAGGAAAAGGTCTAGGCTGTGATAGCCAAGTGAATAAGGTCTGGCTGGGAACCAAAAATGGAATTTAACAAAATAATCTGGATCACAGGGGTGGGGTGCTGTCCAGATTCAGAAGATAAAGAGGATTGGTGGCTGGAAAGAGAAGATGTTTGTTCTACCAGGCACCCAGACACTGGGGTTATGCTTGTGGGAATGTAAGAAAGTATTCCAAACAATAGACAAGGTCCAGACAGGGGGTCTGGATGCAAGAATAAGGTGGAGGAGGTATATTTGGAGCCTTGAAAGGTGGCCAAGGATGCTATCGTATTTCATTAGGAAAGGGAGAGCCCTTGCATGTTTCTGAGTGAAGAAGTGACAGGAGACAAAATTACCACATAGCCTAATGATCCCACTTCCAGGTATAGACCCCAAAGAGCTGGAAGCAGGCCTTAAATAGACACTTGTGTACCCGTGTGTGACAGTTCAAAAGTGTAAACCACCCCAGCGTCTAGGAACAGTGAAGAAACAGAATGTTCTCTCCATTGGAATTCCTTCAGTCTTTCAAAAGAAGGGAGTCTGTTCAGATGCAGGCTACAACCTGAGTAAACCTTGAGGATATAACACCGAGTCTAATAAGTCAGCCATAAGAGAAAAATTTGAGAGTTGTCAAATTTATAGAGGCTGAAACAATGGCTTCCAGGAGCTCGAGGAAGGAGGGATGAGGAGAGTGGCATTTAATAATATAATTTTCTTTTTTTGAGACAAGGGCCCAGTGTAGCCCAGGCTGGCCCTTGAATTCTCTATGTAGCTGAAGATGACCTAATCCTTCTACCTCTACCTTTTTGGGATTACAAGTGTACCTACCACACCCAGTTTACATGGTTTCAGCCAAGCTCTGCCAACTGAGCAACACCCCAGCCTTGGTGCAGAGATTCTGTTTGGGATGATGGGGAAGTTCTGGGAACCATGGTGGTAATGATTGTGCAACATTGTGAATGTTCTTAATGCTATTGAACCACACACTTAAAAACTATAAAAATGATATATCAGCATGATATAATATATATACAACTGAGAAAGAAATATATAAGAGACTCAAAAATTGTTAAAATAGTATTGTGTATTAGAGAGAGAGAGAGAGCACTTAGATCTCTCAAATTTGACCTGGAATGGTTAGGGAAGAGGTAGGGACAAAAGCAGGGTCACCAATGGGCATGGTAAGAAAGGAAGAGATCAAGTCAGGGCAACTGCCTCTTCAACTGACCTCAGAGAGCCATAAATGTTATGGAGTTCAGTAGACATTTTCACATAGTATTTGAGTAGAGTTTCTCAGAGGAAACCAACAGGTTAGACTTTCTTCTTGTCTTTTCCCAGGCTCACTTGATTAAGAGATAACAGGGAATTGAGGTGATACAACAGGGTAGGAGGCCACCACAGAGATGGGGAGCAAGAGGCGGGGAAAGGCGCAGGGTGGCTCCTTCATCTGTCTCCCTGTATCCCAGCAGGAGGCCCCGGTTGGTACCATGGCTTCTGCCGAGCCCCTGACAGCGCTATCCCGCTGGTACCTATATGCCATCCACGGCTACTTCTGCGAGGTGATGTTCACGGCAGCCTGGGAGTTCGTGGTGAATTTTAACTGGAAGTTCCCAGGGGTCACGAGCGTGTGGGCCCTCTTCATCTACGGCACCTCCATCCTGATTGTGGAGCGCATGTACTTGCGCTTGCGAGGCCGCTGTCCTCTTCTGGTGCGCTGCCTCATCTACACACTCTGGACCTACCTGTGGGAGTTCACCACCGGCTTCATTCTACGCCAGTTCAACGCCTGTCCCTGGGACTACTCCCAGTTCGACTTTGATTTCATGGGCCTCATCACCCTGGAGTACGCTGTGCCCTGGTTCTGCGGGGCCCTCATCGTGGAGCAGTTTATTATCCGCAACACCCTCCGCCTGCGCTTCGACAAGGACGCAGAGCCGGGGGAGCCTGCTAGTCCGCCAGCCCTGGCCAATGGCCATGTCAAGACCGATTGAGTCAGAAGATTAATGTGAGGACCTGAGGTCTCTCTTAGGAACCCTTGGACAGAGAGACCAAGCTGGTGGGGTTACCTCTTGGTTCAGCACAAGCCCTGCCCGCAACTGGGTCTTAGCTCTCAGTAGGGCAAACACAAGCACGTATGGTGGGCAGTGGGATGGTGTTGGGAAGTTGGGTGTCTAAACAACAGAAGGACATTGGGACTCGTCCATGGCTCTCAGTCCATCCTGGAGGTTGGGAGCTGGGTAGTGAACAATTGGATTTTGGAAGCAGCAGGCCTGTCCTGGCTAAGGGACGTGAACTCTGGGGCCACAGGTGAGAGGCAAGGTCTGAGGAGGCCTTGGCTGCTGTTGGAGCCATTGCCCCACCTGCCCCCTGGCTTCAGCTGGCCTTTGCCTGGTTCCATTAGGCAATATTCAGGTGCTTGCTTGCAACCAATACCTCCCCAGGGGCCTCCGAGCTGCAGCCTGAGAGAGACCCAGCAGCCCATTGGCTGCTTGGTAGTACTGGTGTTGCTGGTGTTGTGTAAGGGCTGGGAAAACTTCTTCCTTTGGCTCCTCTCCCTCCCCCAGGGTCCCACGCTTCTCCCTTGGCCTTCTGGGGGCTCCTGTGGTGCTGGATTCCCACCAACCTTGGGCTTTTGGAGGTTTCAATCCCTGTGTGTTCGGTGGCGTTTCCCCCTTCTCTTATGTTCAAGACATTTACCACTGGCAGGCAGTCCTTTCCTCTGTGTCAGACACTGTACCCTCCCACTCTCCCAGCTCCCTACAGAACACAGCAGCGGCCAGAGACACAGCTCAGACCCCACCTGCCTTCCTGCAGCCTTCCCTCCACCTTCATCTGGTGATTGGGGGTGGCAGGTCTCCCTGGGCCAGGGATGGTTGTCTGGTGCCTGCTTCCTGCAGGAGTCCTACTGAAAATGCATAGTATTCCCCCAGTGTACATCTAGGCCCAGAGGTTTTTGGTGGATCCACATTGGGGAAAAAATGGCAGAGTTTTAGGTCCTCTGCCTAGAGAGTTTGCCCATACTGGTTTATTTACCGTCAGTCAATATGGCTCCCTATGAGACAGAGGAATGGGTATCTGGTTGGAGACTCATGGAGAACAAGAGAGAGGCAGAAGACTATGGAAGGCTCTTTCCTGGAAAAAGATGAGCTCTACCATAGCCTCAGCTCAGCAGCCAACCTTCAGGGCTGTCCCTCCTACAACTCCTCCTGGTCAGTCTGACCCTTTGAGCTTGTTCCTCAAACAGTATTAACTGTCACATTCATGGGCATTGTCAGCTTGCCTGTCTTAACAGTCCCCCATGATGGGTCCATTGCTGGCAGTGGACAGGTGAGATCCTTACTCCAGGCCTCTTCTGATTTTGTCCCCCACTCTGTGAGAGGATGGGACCATCAAAGAGTGAACCATCCCATGCGGCCACCCTGGGACTCTGAGGTAGAAATCAGCCTTTCATTTCCTATAGATCATTTAAAAGGTGGTAGTACCACCTGTGGAGAGTCTCTGGATCATGCAGGCAACACCAGGTCAGGGCCAGCAGCAAGGCTGCCCTGGGCTGAGAGAAAAACCTGGGACACAATCTTCTGTGCTATCTTTCCCCAGAGTTTTCTAGTTGTCCTAGGTAGACCTCTCAAATCACTAAACACCATTATGTTGAGGGGTGGCGGGGGGGGGGCGACTTGTAACTCTAATTCCAGGGCTTCGGGTATTGCAAGGATTCAGGCTTCCAATGGGAGTGTCTGCTTTCCATCTTCAAATGGAGAGGATTCCTTATTTCCTCCAATTCCATGTTATCTCAGTTACCTGAATCCTAATGCCTCTCCAGGACACCTCACACCTCTTTTCACAGATGAATCCAGTGGCTTGCTGAGGTGTCCCAGCATTAAGACTCCAACTCTCAACCAGAGGAAGCCATTGGGTGGCTTGCAGGTCTCAGCACCCCAGATGTTGTCTTCTAGGCATTCCCTGGTATCATTGTTTTTTTCTTAATGCCCTATTAATCCCATGTCAGGAATTGTTCCAGACTGAATCCGCATGCCTGGCAATACTCAACATTGTGGTCTGCTTACCTAGGTCCCCTGTTGCTCCTAGGGCCCTTCATAGGCCCAGAACCCCCAGCCAGGGGAGGCTACAACTTAAGGCCTGACCAATGACCTGCAGGCTTAGATCTCACCGAGTGTGGCCCAGACATCAACTCTTTCTCTACTGGCTCTCTTCAGGGCTCCAACGCCTTAGTGCCCATGGGCGTGAAGGTTGGGGTAATCAAGCCCTTCTTGGTGAATCTGCTGGCTGCTTATGGAACCTCTAATGCTCTGAGCCCAAGGCAGCCATCTCTTGAGTTGCAGATAGTAAGTATGCTGCCCTGCATGGTTGATTTGCTTTGGATGTCTGCTAGGCTTCCAGTGCCCTGTCCCCTCCTCATGCCAGAGAGTCACAACGGCCTGTGCTTATTCACAGCAATAATACATAGGGAGCGTCTGTGAGTCCCTTTTGTCCTGGTCCCTTACTCTTCATGGATCTCCCAGTAGGCTGCTGAGTGGGTCAATTCATGTGAGAATCTATTTATGAAGCTCTGGGCTTTGGTGAGTGTTGCTGCAGGAGGCCCAGCCCTGAACCATGAGTAAGGCAGGGGGAGTGCTTTCCACCCCGAGGCCATCCGTACCTGGAGGAGCTGTAGGTCCCAGCTTTGTAACAGGGCATTTGAAGTGGTTAGGACTGTCTACCAGCTGGACAGCTCTTGAGAAAGGCACATGACTGACTCGTGAGCCCAAAGCCTGCTATGTCTCCGTTTGTCTGTCTCTTCCTTTTCATAACTGTGCACATAAAATATACTGGTGTTTATGTTCCTGGACTGGCTGTGACCCATCTGTTCCACTGTGGGCCCCCTTTCCAAGGGGCTACTAGACACGGGGCACTTCATGCTTGGCAGGATCTACATCACATCTTCCTGAACCAAGATGGCTGCTAGGGAGGGGGCTGTAGTCCTGCTTTCAGCCCTGACCCTCTCTAGTAACCCGAATCCACCTCAATGCTCCCTAGCTCTCGAAGTCCCCGGCCAAAGGTAAATCTGGAGTCCCAGCAGCATACAGCTATCCATGAGATTAGCAGTTCTGGTCATCTGGCAATAAGCTGGTATGTCCCATAATTAGAGAAGACTTGGTTACTCCAAAAAAGCTAAAAAGTCAGAATGCTTCTGTACAACATGAAACCCATACTTGAAGATACGACTCCTTACTCTGCTCTACCCACTCTACGCCCCCCGCCCCAGAAAGGCCTTTAGAGGAAGCAGTCCTTTCCTACTTCATGACCTTGGCTCTGTCTAGCTCCTCTGCCCCACTCCTGCCATATACCATATTCCTGACTACTTTCCTGCTTCCAGGAAGAAGTGGGCGGGTTTAGAAGTTGCTCAGGACTGGTCTACAGCATTCCAGGACAGTCAAGGCTACATAGACCCTGTCCCAAAAACAGCAAAGCTGTTTAGACTGGTCTGCTAAATCCAAATGGCCTGGCTTCTGTGCCGTAGTCAGACTACAGAGAGTGGCAGTGTGTTTTTAAATCACTGGGAAGGCCCTTGGCACCTGCTGTACCCATGTATTAATTCACTTGAAAGTATTTATGTCTTTAAAATTGAGCTATAAATTAAAGCACGCTAACGGCCATTTGCATGTTAGCATAAACAAATCCATCAGGTGGTTCTTTCAGATTAAGATTTTGTAGAAAGAGGCAAACAATGAATGTCTAAATGGAGCCTTAGAAAAGAGGCAGGACCTACACTGAGAGGATCCAAGACTTATCAAGCAGCCAGCTCAGTGAATGGTTATTCCCCCGACATGGGTGTATGCGCAGGTGCATGTGCACATGTGTGCGTGGGCATATGGAGGCCAGAGGACAACCTCAGCGGTCATTCCTCAGGAATGCTCTCTACCTCCTTTGAGATAGGGTCTTTCATTGTCCTGGAACTCACTGGCTAGGCCTGTCTGGCTGGCCAGCTAATCCCGAGAGTATTGTTTCTGCCTCCCCCACCCTGAGACTGCAAGAGGCGCATCACCACGCCAGAGCATTTTTTATGTGGATTCTAGAGCCCAAAGTCGAGTCCTCCCTCATGCCTGCAGAGAAAGTTCTTTACTGATAGTCATCTCCCTGGCTGGGTGACTTCTTTTCTTGACACTCTACCCCCACCTTTCCTCTTTCCCTCCCAACCAATTCAAACGCCAAAGATGCAGCAATGGCCTAGGGTAGCTGGTGCCAAGGTCTGCACCTCCTAAAACCTTTCCAGCCTTTGCAAAAGCCTGATGTTTAACAACAATGAAGAAAGAACTAGAACTTGGACTTTTCTCCAGAGTGGATTTCCCAAAGGGTGCACTTCCTCCCTATGAGCTGACACAACGAGAAGACAGGCAGAATGCCTGCCTTGGGAAGGTGATATCGGAAGATGGAGCCTCTGCTCCAAGGTTAGGGTCTTGTTTAACTGCAACTGTGGCTCCTGTGGTACAGCAGCCAGGAACCAGTGCCCACACACATTCCCATTTTCTTCCATTTCAGATGGGCACCATCATGTCCCTGTTTTATAGAGGAGGACTGTTGACAGCCAGTCTGCAACTTTGAGTTCACTACATTTTTGTTGTTGCTTAATTTATTTTGTTTGTTTGGTTTTTGTGTCAGGGTCTCTGTGTAACCCTGGCTGTCCAGGACCTTGCCATGTAGACCAGGCTGGTCTCGAGCTTACAGAGATCTGCCTGCTTCTATCTTCCAAGTGCTGGGATTAAAGGTGTGCACCACCATGACTGGCCTGGATCACCTACCACATTTCTTTCCAACCCCCTTGCCTGCTTTTTCGTAGACATCATTTCATTATATTGCCTACACTGGCCCAAACTCCCAGGCCCAACCATTTTTGTCTCAGCTGACAGCAGGCACATGGCAAGGCTCCCAGCTTTACACATCTCGTTTTGACACAAGCAGATCTTTCAAGGAGGATTTGTGAGGAATCAGGTGACCTTTGGTACTGCCGGCTTTCTGGATGCCTTGAGCTCAGCTCATGTGAATGCTATTTACAAAACTACATGAAAATGTTTGTGAGTAGCTGGATGGGGGCTTCAGGGAGCTCTAATGTAGGCAGTATGGAATGCCATCTTAGCCAAGCCAACTGGCCAAAGACCACTCCCAGTGGGGGAGGTTATGAAATCTTGGCCTCTGGTATGCTAGATTTATCCCTGACACCGGTTCTGTCCCTCCTACACAGTTTTATTTTTGTCCCAGGCTTTTCTCGATGATCCTATTTTCAACTTGAAGAGACGTCTGGGCCTCTGGCTGTCTGTACTCTCCGAAGGTTTGAAACTACCAGATGAAACGTCTTCATGGCAAGACGAGAACCCTCTGCCAGGCCCTTCTGCAAACTCAGGCTGGAAGACTCACCCTTTTAGCTCCTCACCTCCACATTGGACACCTCCAAGAGTAGGGACCAGGCTAGTGGCAATGATGGATGATAGGGACAAAGATGTTGACAGGAACACCATGCAGTAGTGTCATGTACCACTCACTACTTCTCCACGGGGGAATCTCCCTCAGAGACCCTGCTTGTCTGCAGGGAGAGGAAAGGGTACCCAGGAAGAACACAGCAGTCTGCCATTCTTTGATGCTTTCAGAGATGGGCTGGATTCTCACCATCCTGAAAACACAAATGTGTTCTGCACTTGGGCAGTCCCAACTGAGTATGGGGCAGAATGAGGACAGAACATAGTGGGTGCTTTAGGGAACTCATGATGAGTGATCTTTTTTTTTTCCATTTTATTTTCTTAAGATAGAGCCTAATGCTGTAATCAAGGCTATGCTGGAACTAACTATGTATCCTAAAACTTACAGTGATCCTCCTGCCTCAGCATCCCTAAGTGCTGAGATTACAGGCATGAGCCACCAACATGTCCAACTGATAAGTGAGGTCTGTGTTCCAGAGTATCATAGGCTCTTCTGGGGACCCAAGGCTAGGGATTCTGTTCAGACAACTCTCCCAGTCATTGTCTGTGCTCACTATCATGGAGCACATGACAGATCTGCTCCCTTTTATGAATCCACTAAGTCCCTGAGGAGCCTTGCCAGTGCCCTCTTGGAGCTTTCTTGCCTAGCCAAAGACGCAGCTCTGTTGATTCTCCCATTGGTTCATTCTGGCAGTATGTTATCGTAATCTTGGAAACAAATGATATTTTAGAGTCAAATAGCATAGAGAAGGAAGCTCCACGGAGGGTGCACCCTTTGCCGATGCTATATCACACCTTCTGAGGAGGGAGTTTTATGGTTTATAAGGATCTACCACATGGTGGAGAGAGAGGTTTATTTTACCTCACAGTTTTGGAGACTTTAATCCGTAACCGACAGGCTCCCTTCCTTTAGGCCTATGATAGCACAGACCACCATCTAAGAGTACATGTCAGATAAGACCTATTGCCCCCATGACCAGGTACAAAGGAGGAGAAAAGGATCAGGGTACCAATTCCCCCTTCCTAAGAGCACACTCTGGCTAACTAGGCCCCCCCAGTTAAGGTCCATCATTTTCCAACACCGTTACTGGCTGAAGACCTTTACTACACAGACCTATGAGGAAGACTTACCTAAACATAGCAAAGTTCTAAGAAAGAAACAGGGTCTTGCCCAGGTCCTTCCAGATAATCCTTCCTGAGGAGTGGTACCAAGTAAGAGCAGGCTGCTGGCAAATCCTGGAAGTCCTTGTATCCTTAGCACACCTGCCTTGCTTCTCATGAACTGAGGTCAACAAGACTGAAAGGTAGGCCTCCTGGGCTTTTGCATTCCTTTCTTTCCCAACTACATGAGCATCGCTGTTCTGGGACAGACAGCACCTGTGGGTTCTGAGGGACTGCCAACCTGCAAACATGTCTACCCTACCTAATCCTTTATAAGATGGCCACTGAGGCCATCCTGAAGCAATCTGAGTGCTCAGATCCTACCCTCCCTGCAGACCTGTAGGGTATCAGGGGTCTTTGCAATGCTAGAAGATCCCCACAGAAGGGCATGAATAGTGGATGGCACATGGGTTAAGTCAGATGAACTTTAGTTCTAACCCCCGTTTCTGCCACTTACCATCTGTATGGCATTTGAAGTGGTTTAAATAAGAATGACTCCCAGGGACTCATATATTTGAATGTCTAGTCCCCAGGGACTGACACCATTTGAATGGATTACAAAGATTAAGAGGTGTGGCCTTGTTGGGAAAAGTGTGTCACTGGGGAGTGGACGTTGAGGTTTCAAAAGCCCATGCAAGGCTTAGGCTCACTCTCTCTGCCTGTGGATCAGAATGCAGCTCTCAACTACTTCAGGAACATGCCTGCCATGTCTTCAACCATGGTCCCTGCCATAATGATTGGACTAATCTAAAACTGTGAGCAAGTCCCAATGAAATGGGTTTTTAAAAATACAAATTGCCTTGGTCATGGTGTCTCTTCACAGCAATAGAACAATAACTAAGGCAGCATCTGACAAGACACAGAGCCCCTCTGACACTGCCATTTCATAGACTTGGTTATTTTTATTGAGAATTTGTACTGACCCTTCCCTCCCAGGGCTGAGTATGAAAGTAACCATACCAAAGGTTCAGGCAGTAAGTGCATTAGACTGCAATGTTGCACACCCATGTGTTAAGCAATGAGTGGGTAAGGTCTGTGGGGAGTTTTCACTTTAGCCCGTCACCGTGTTGGTTACAGAGTGGTCTGCTCTCCTAGAGTGCCTGAGACTAAGGGGACTTCTAACACCCAAACTGACAAAACAAAACACATTAGTGGAAACATATTCCTTACTAGTCACAGCCCACCACTCTGCAGAATGTCCTCTTTCCTGTTGGATGTGGTCTTGGTGGGTCCTCTCCTCAGGTCTGAACCAGCATGGTTCTCCTTCATTTGTGTCTCACCTCAAAGCCTAAGTTGGCTTTCCACTAACTCCTGCTGTCTGGATGTTTGGGTTTCTGTTGTTTTCTCAGATTTTCCTTCGATTCTGGGGAGTTCTCCTCATAGGTTCCAATAGATTCCCTTCTGGTTTACATCAACTGGTTCTCTTGCTTGCTACAACCCCTCTCTCCACTCAGTACAGCAACAAAAACTTTCTCTGTGAACAATCCAGATCTTTGTCACACACCTTTCTTCTTTTACTGAAAATAGATTCTGCTCTCATACAATATGTTCCAACCGGTTTCCCCTCCCTTCACTCCTCCTAGCTCTCCCCACTTCCCCTCTTCCTCAGATCTACTCCCCTCCATTTCCTCTTTAGAAAACAGCAGGTCTTCAAGAGACAACAGCCAGATAGGAAAAAACCAAGAAACAATAACACAAGGCCAAAGCCCTGTATTCAGATTGGACAAGGCAATTCAATGGGAAGAAAAGAATCTCAAGAGCAGGCAAGAGTCAGAGATATACCTGGTCCGGCTGTTTGGAGTCTCATGAGAACACAAAGCTAAAAGCTATAACATATAGGCAGAGGACCTGGTCAGACCCATGCAGGCCTTGTGCTTGCAGCTTCAGTCTCTGTGAGCCTATGTGAGCCCTGCTTAATTGATTTGGTGGGCCATGTTCTTCTGGAGTCCTCCATCCCCTCTGACTCCTATAGTTTTTCCTCAATCTATGAAGGGAAGAACCCCAAGGAGACCTCCAGTTTAGACTTTTCACATAATGTCTGGATGTGAGTCTCTATACCTGCTCCAATCTGCTGCCAGAGGAAGCCTCTCTGATGACAACTGGGTAAGGCACTGACCTATGAATATAGTAGAATATCATTAGGAATCATTTTGTTGATTTCTTTGCCAGTCCAGTTTGGTTCTACCCTAGGTCTCTGAATTATCCAGTCTCAGTCTTCAGTTGCTGGACATCCAGGCAGTGTAGGGCATGGGCCCCCACTTGTGGGGTGGGCCTCAAGTTAAACCAAACATTGGCTGCCCACTCTCACATGTTCTGCACCACCATTGCCCCAGCACATCTTGTAGGCGGGACAGATTGTAGGTGGAGGGTTTTGTGGCTGTGTTGGTGTCTAGCTCTCTTTTTCTGTAGCCTGCACAGTACTTTCTCATGCCAAAGAGACTAGAGTGCTAGGGGTGAAGGCTCCAAACCTGTACCAGCTTGACCTCTCTACATTCAATATGCTGAGTGGAAGTTGTCCTCGGCAATGGACTTCCCACTTCAGTTTTCAGAGGGCGACCTTCTGTCCCAGAATCAGCCTGGCTTGTTTAGGGATCTCCTCAGGACTCCCTTGACCAATGAATTAACCAAATGTAACTCAGTCCCACCTCTGGAAGACCTGCCTGGCTATAAGAGATGGCCAGTTCAGACTCCTTATCCTCCATTACTAGGAGTTCTCACTAGGCTCAACCTCATAGATTCTAGGAAGTTTCCACTGCTTTAGGTTTTCACACTGCTCCTCAAAAGCTCCCCAGTTCCAGATGTCTCTCTCTGTACTCTCTCCCTCCATCCCTTCCTCCCGACTTGATCCCTCCTGCTCCCGACCCCACCACTCCTAGACTACCCAGAGTCTATTCTATTTCCCCTTCCCAGAGAAATACCCCTAGAGCCCTCCTCTTTACCTGATCTCTGTGGGTCTGTGGATTGTAGCTTGATTACCAGTTACTTAACAGCTAATTCTCACTTATAAGTGAAAACATACCATATTTGTCTTTCTGGGTCTGGGTTACCTCACTCAGGATGATTTTTTTTCCTGGTTCCATCTGTTTGCCTGTAGATTTCATGATGTCATTTTTTTTTAACCACTGAATATGCTTCATTGCATAAATGTACCACATTTTGTCTATCTATTCTTCTGATGAAGGACATCTTGGTTGTTTCCAGTTTCTGACTATTATGATTAAAGCCACAATGAATATAGTTGAGCAAGTGTCCTTGTGAAAAGGTGGAGCATTCTTTAGTATATGCCCAAGAGTGCACACTTCACTTCCTCTAAAATATTTTTTTGTTGTAATTTTTTTTTGAGGCAGGGTTTCATGTCATCCAGACTGGCCTCAAACTTATTATGTAGCCAAGGATGACCTTGAACTCCTATTCCTCTTCCATTTACCTCCCAGGTGCAGGGTTACAGGTTTACACCACCATACCCATTTATATGGTACTGGGAATTGAACTCAGTGCCTTATGCATGCCAGGCAAGTACTCTAAAGACTAAGCTACATCTGCAAACTCCTTTTAAAGCATTTTATTTTTTCTGCTTTTATACATTTAGCCCTCAAACTCTTCCTGTCTAATGAACCATTGCTGTAGACAGGTTGTTCTCACCGGAGAGGAGACCGGGATGAGAACTTTTTATGAATTTACAGTTTTGATGGAGCCACATAGACTCAGCCAGGGGCATGCCCTCTAGTGACAAGAAGTCTAAAGAGGTGTCCCCAAGCTGAGTGAGCAGGGGCTTTAAAAAGGTAAGAATCACAAGTTTGGTACCTCCTATTGACAGTAGCTCTGATGGTTGTTAGCAAGCATGACAGAATATGGAAAAAATTTTAATAAGGATAGGGCACAGCTGTGTCACCATGGTATTTCTATTTGACCAGGAAGTAAGCAGAAAAACCTTGCAATTATAGAAGAAGCAGAACAAAGGCAAGTGAGTTGTGATTCCCATAAAGCACTATGTATACCTAAGGGTTAGCCTGAGGTCAGGTCAGGATTTAGTAAATATATATGTTCTTTAGCATGTGTGTGCATTCACTATTCATGTGGAGTCTCAAATCTCATTCCTGCCACTTCCCACAGACCAGTCACAGTCTCTGCTCAGTTGCTCAGCATAGCTTCACTTGATCCTGAACTTTGGGCTAACCGCTGAAAGCTAGAGGAGGTGTTAACCATAAAGCGCCCAGATCTTTCTAATTTTATATATACCCCAGGATACAGACTGATCCCTTTAGAGTCAATCCAATTTAGTTGCTGTCTTTCTCCCCAGTGGGATACACAGGGATACTTGAGAAATAGGCAGTCACGGTCAGCTCGTCCCCAGCACCTCCTCCCTTCCCCATTAGCAGTTTCTGCAACAGTGTGACCTGCCAAGTATAAAGGCAGGAGGCAGGAGCCTGTCTGGACCCATTAAACACCAAAGTGGCAAGCCTCTTCTTTGGATCCCTTTAGATGTGGAAACACAATGACATTAGATGTCATTTTGCTGACTTTCTCTCAATCTGTTCCCCCAGAATCTCATGCCTGCTGACCAGCAGGACCAGATGGCACTGTGTGCAGGAGCATCACACTGGGTTTACATTCTAAGAAATACCTCCTCATCTTCTGAGTGGCATGTCTGTACATCCCTTCCAGTTATTTGTGTAATGTTTTTCTTCCACTAATTCTGATGAAGGCACTTGACTCAGTTCTGGCTTACATTTCATCCCCAGAGATGATAGCTGATTTTGTTGTCTAGAAGGAGAGAGGATGGCAGGAAGGGTGAAGGAGGGAAGGGGAAGGACAGGAAGGAGTCAGGTTGCTTCAGATTCACGAATGTTTACCATCAGTCCCCCTTCTCAGACATTGTCGTCCACATCTCGTGTGCCCTGAGAACGTCTTGACTGCACAACCAAAGATTCGATACCCCAGATTTTGGACCTGACTGTGAATTCCAGGCCCCTGACTCATCCGTTGGGGTGTGTTATATAACCTGTCCAAGCATCATCTGAAAATGGAGCTAATAATAGTCTGACCTCTCAAAGAAGTGGAAAGATTAGCTGAGACAGTGATTGTCAAGTGCCTGGCATGCAATGTCTGAAATTGGGAGAAATACTCTCCTCTGTCTCTGTCTCTCTCTCTCTGTCTCTGTCTCTGTCTCTCTGTCTCTCTCTCTCCACTCCTCCCTGCCCTCTCTCTATATATGTATGTGTGTATCTGTCTGTCTGTCTGTCTGTCTGTCTGTCTGTCTGTCTCTATCTATCTATCTATCTATCTATCTATCTATCTATCTATCTATCT
>CAJQZJ010032322.1:6917934-6937224 GCA_907164525.1 Lophiomys imhausi
TCTATCTATCTATCTATCTATCTATCTATCTATCTATCTATCTATCTATCTTTGAGACAGGCTCTCACTAAGTAGGCAGGCTGGCCTGGAACTCTACTATATATACCAGACTGGCTTCAAACTCACACAGATCTTTTTGCCTCTGCTGCCTGAGTGCTGTGATTAGAGATCACCATGCACACCCAGCCTAAAACATTCTCTTTTATCTTGTATATTTTGTAATTTCTGAGCCATATGTGAGTTAGACCTCATTACCAAAGGTGCTATTACCTTTATACCTATGAATATATGTCATGGGGGTATAGAAAGATCTGAAATGGCCTTATATCTATCCTTCCCTGGTGGGACAGGCAGGGCAAGTTTTATATATAATTCTCACCATACCGAACAGGCTGAGGAGGAGAGAAGAATGCTCAAAGTCATATAGATTAGATTGCTAGTACTATGATTCTTGGGTCATCTGTCCCAGGGACTTCTCCTATGACACTTGACTCTGTTGTAACCAGTCTCTTTGCTCTGTGAATTTCATATTTTAAAACATGAGCTACTGGGCCAGCAAGATGCCTCAGTAGCTAAAGGCACTAACCACTGAGAATGACAACCTGGGTTTGATCCATCCTTTGACCTGCACATGCACTTTATGGCATTCCCCCGCCATTGGCTCCCAGTAAATAAATAAAAATGCAGAGCCTTAGCCGGACGTGCTAGTGCATGCCTTTAATCCCAGCACTCGGGAGGCAGAGGCAGGCAGAACTCTGTGAGTTCAAGGCCAGCCTGGTCTACAAAGTGAGTCCAGGACAGCCAGAGCTGATACACAGAAAATCCTGTCTTGAAAAACCAAAAAAAAAAAAAAAAAAAAAAAAAGTAAAGCCTGGGGAGATGGCTCAGCAGCTAAGAGCACCAGCTGCTCTTTGTTCTATTCTGGAGGATCCATGTTCTATTCCTAGCACCCACATGGTGGCTCACAAGTGCCTGCAACCTCAGTTCCAGGGGATCTGACACCCTCTTCTGGCCTCCATGGACACCAGTACATGTCTGCATGTAGTATAAAGACAGATATCCAGGAAAAACACCCATAATAAAATAATAATAATCTAAAATTTGAAAGTGAGCTACTGCACAGCCAAGCTTTCTTCTTGTCTTTTGATGTGTGTGTGTGTGTGTGTGTGTGTGTGTGTGTGTGTGTGTGTGCATTTTTGCATTCTTTACAGATTTTGGTTTTCCCACTTTAGTATCTGGTATGCATTTCTCTGTATTAAAACAGACAACATCCTTGCCTTTAAATAACTATAGAGCCTTCCAGAATCTTAATATATAACCTAGTTAGCTAGCTATTCCCCCATTATTAGGTTTGCAATTTTGTTCTGTTCTAAAATAATGCTTTGGTCCTTCACTCTAAACTTTGTCTTGGGACTGAGCAAACACATTGATTTGAAATCACTTGTTTCCTAAGGCTTCCCTGCCTCCCACTGGCTGGCAGCCTTTGAAAGATTGTCTTTCCAGGTACTCTGACTCTGAAGCTGTTCTTTCCAATCAGCTGATCAATTAGGCCTTATTGAGTGCCTGCGTGGGGAACAGGGTGCTCTCTGCTGCGTGGGGATCTAGAGGCATAGACTGTGTCTCTGACCCCCAAGGAGCTTATGTGTAACCAGGGAGACCTTTCAGCTGTGTTTTCATCCAGCCAGTGAGGATGCTTAAGTAGAGCTCATCCAGATGGGCCTCTGCGCATGAGGACTGTGATGAAAGTAAGAATTCTACATAGGCTTCTCATCTGTCCTCCTGCCTGTCCAGGGCTTGGCTTTTGTTTGACAAGAAGAGCTAAAAATGAGACAATGAATAGGGGAAACACACTAAAGAGTACTATGGAGCCTCCTCTAATTCATCCAAGCATTGTTATCAGACCCTTGAGGTTAGGTGAACCCACTAAAATTAGTATAGGCACAACTGTGGACCCAGCACTCGGGCCTCTCAGGAAATGCATTGCAAGTTTAAGGCCAGCCTGGCCACATAGTGAACTCTTACCTCAAAACCAAAAACCAAACAAACAAAATTAACAAGGAAAATTCAGATCTTTTTGAGATCTCCCCATAGATACACCAAGCTAGGCATCTGTTCACCAGCAAACTATTTTCACAAGTAAGGAAATCAGCTATAAAAATAACTTTAACAAAAAGAAGCCAGTTGGTGGTGGTACACACCTTCAATCCTAGCACTTGGGAGGCAGAGGCAGGTGGATCTCTGAGTTCAAGGCCAGCCTGGTCTACAAAGTGAGTGCAGGACAGCCAGGCCTACACAGAGAAACCCTGTCTTAAAAAACAAAACAACAAACAAAAACTTTTTTTAAAAGAATATAAAATGCCAATAACTTCCCTGTCTCTCTTGCCTATTCATTAAATGGAAACAACAGTACATTTGTCCATCCAGTGTTGATATAATACCTGAGGTTGGGAAACATATAAAGTAAATAAAAAATTTTTATTCCAAATTCTGCTGGCTAAAGAGTCCATCCAGCATGATGCTGGTGCTCTGGACAAGGGCTCACAGCTGTCTACAAAATGACACAGAAGTAGAAATGAAACCAGCCATGTGTGTGAATCCTTGGTTTATAATAACTCACTCTTCTGAGGATGAATTTACTTCTTCAAGATCAACATCACACTGTCCCCTGTGTCTTATATTACATTACACTCCGCCTCAACTTGTAGAAGATCCTGCTCAACACTGACCAAGACTGAGCTGATTAGGATGACCAAGCCATCCTAACAGATACTTTTGAAAGCACCAGGTGAAACGTTGCACACATGTAATCCCAGAGTTTAAGAAGAGGGACATTGTGAGTTTAAGGACATCCTGGACAATAACAAGACTCTATCTCAAGCAAGCAAACAAAAATAGATAAACACACTAACTAATTAAAAAGAGAGAGAGAGAAGATTAGGGAGAGGGCTCAGTGGGTAACATACTTGTACAGAAAGCATGAGGACCTGAGTTTAGACTTAGTCCATGTAAAACTGGACAGAGCATCAGGAGTCAGGAATCCTAACATTCCTACAGTGAGATGGGGGCTGGGGACAGGAGAATCTCTGAAAGCTACCAGGTGAGCTAGCCTGGTGTACATTGAGGCAAACAATAAGATATCCCATCTCAAAGAAGGTAGAAGATGAGAACCAACACCCAAGATTATCCTAAGACCTCCACACACAAACTATGGCATAGTTTATGCATTCACACACACCATACACATACAAACACCATACATATACGCACTCAGATTAAGAAAGAACAAAATGTTGTCCAAATGATGTACAGGAGAAGGCTGGAGACCACAGCTCATTAGCTATTGTATGCTGAGCACTCGGCACAGCACGGATCTAGCAGATAGTAGGAGCTCAATAAACATTTGTTGACTAAACCAGGGAACCAGCAGGTGTTATGATGAGTCTGTATGGAAGGGACAGTGTTCCCTATAGCATTTAGTCAGACCTGAGGTCAAGGCTCTTCATTCTCCACTTGAACTCACCCACAGACCCATCCTCTCCAGGTAGTCTGCACCCTAGTCCTGCCGTTCTGTACCTCCTGTAACAAGTGTGTCATTCAAGAGAGTAAAAAGGTGAAGCTAGAAGTTCACCCCAGGACAGGGAAGGAGAGGCAAGAACTGTCCTCAGCCCAAACCCTCAGGTTTCACAGACTGCACAAATCGCTGCCACAACTAATTGTCTGGCTCACCCTTTATTTCCCACTTCTAGCTGTTGAGGCAAGAAGCAGCAGGCTCCAGAGGTCATCAGCTGACAACATTCTGATCAGTCAAGAAGGATACTGAATACTAATGAACGCCCATGCTTGTACCTCATGCTCACCAGGATTTTCAGCGTCCTGCAGTCTTTTAGCCACTCTGGTCCTTCAGGGCTTTTAGTAACCACATGGACTGCCCACTCTGGACCAGAGTGCTATTTTTTTTAAGTTGTGTGTGTGTGTGGTATGTATATGTGTGTGTGTTCAGGTGTGCGTGCCTGTGCATGCTTATGTGAATACTAGAGATCAGTGACAGTGTCTTCTACTATCACTATCTACCTCTTGCTATGTTTCTTTTTTAGACTTTATGTGTACAGGTATTTACCTGCATGTATGTCTATGTACCACATGTGCACCTGAGCCCTCAGAGATCAGAAAAGGGTGTTGGATACTCTGGAATGGGAGTTACAGAAGATTATAAGTCACCATGTGGATTTGGGGAACTGAACCTGGGACCCCTGAGAGCGGCAGATATTCTCAACTACTGAGACCTCTCCAGCTCCTTCGACTTAGTTTTTGAGGCAAGGTCTCTAACTGGACCTGGAGCTCACTGTTAGACTAGGGTGTCAGATCAGAAAGCTCAAAGGATTCTACTACCTCCAATTCTCAGTACTGGGATTGCAGACATGTACTGCCACACCCAGCTTTTACATGGATGCTAGGGATCCAAAATCCGGTCCCCAGGCTTGCCCAACAAGCACTTTACCCACTGAGCCATCTCCTCAACCCCCTAGGGAGGCATTTCTGTGTGCTCAGAGCCCATTCATATAGAAGAATGCAAGAATCATGGCTACATTGCTTTCTCATTCCAGTGCTGGGAACTGCCCCACTCAAAGCCAGTGCCAAATTAACACTTGCTAGATGAAAGAAATGAACCCGTCGGCAGTATTATGATAGCTGATAAATGATAGTTATTATAAATAATTATTACACATAAGTAATTATTATTCATGATTTCTAAAGGAAACAGCAATTTCCAAAGCTTTTCGGGATTAATAAACACATTGCCCTGCCTCATCCATTTCTTAGTCACTAATTCAATCATTCCTTCAACCCTGCTTTTGGGAGAGACAAGAATTAGATAATGTTGCAAGGCACAGGAGGCAGAGGCAGGAGGACCTCTGCGTTTCAGGCCAGTCTAAACTACAGAGGGAGTTCTAGGATAGCCAGGACCACACAGAGAAAATTAGCCTCAGAACACACACTTCATAGTTACAGCATGAGGCTGCATGGTTCTGGGAGCATCAGCAATGGTGTTCTGTGGTCAAGGCCAGTAGAAGGAAGCCACAACTGTACCTAGTAAAAAAAAAAAAAACCAAAAACAAACAAAAGCAAGTGGACTGCTAACTATGAGCCAGAGTTGGGGCTGAGCACACTGCAGACACATGAAAAAGAAGGGCAATGGTGTGTAGGAAGGGTGAGGACAGAGTGGACAGGATGGGACCTGATAGGCTCTGTAGCAGACTCCTGATGTGGCCAGAGCAGCAGCACAAGGGCCAGCAGCATCCACTGTTCTTGGTACCACTGACCTGGCCTCAGAGGCTTCATCTCCTCTGAGAGACTGTTCTGAGGCTCTTCTTTGTCATGCCCAGGAAGCTTCCCCTAATTATCCAAAACTAGGGCACTGTACTGTTGAGCTACAACTCCAGCCTTTTCTTACTAGGCCTGTTTAGTGTCTTGCTCAGTTTCCACCTCTCTCAGTTTGAGAGCTCCACTAAGGCTGAGACCGTGGATGTGCACCCTGTGGCCCAGGGGAAGGTGTTTGGGATTCTGTACACTGGAGAAGTCTAGGCTGCAAACTGGAGTGTAGATAAAGGGGTTTGCTAGCTTTGGTTGGAGAGGGAGGGGTCAAAAAGCTGGAAAAGGGAAAGGTCAAAGGATGTCATGGATTCAGTGCCACATGAAGGAGGGAAGGATTAAAGGTGTCATTCTTAGAAGGAAGGGAGAATGATGTTTTCAAGGAGGGCATGTTTACCAAATGCTGGGGAAGAATTTCAACAGCTTCACAAGGGTACACAGAACATCAGGTGTGTCTCCATCCACTGCTCATGCATTATATGCCAACCATTGCTCTAGGTGCGCCAAGTCTGAAGCCATGCAGTTTTCCACACTAACCCACAAAGCATTTGATTATTACCATATATGTTTTGAAGATGACAAGCTCAGAGGTTAATGCACACACCCCTTGACCTTGTTCCTGGGGACTGTAGCTGTAGGTCACAGAGCAAGGCTTTGAACGCTCGCAATGTCCTTCTAGAGTCCAGGCTCTTCCTCCACCTGGTGCTGTCCTACAGCCAGCCTTTGCCCTGATGACAGTAACGTGTGTGTGTGTGTGTGTGTGTGTGTGTGTGTGTGTGTGTGTGTGTGTTGTACACACGCGCGTGCGCATATATATACATATATATCTAAAGGTGGGGGGAGGGAGATACTAGGCAAGAGTTGCAAGATCTCATTAGGTTGCTTGGCCCAGCCTTGACCTGGTCTCTGAAGTGTAGGCAGACATTGAGCTTTCATTCCCTCTTTTCAGCATCCCAAGTAACTAGGATGACAGTCCTGTGCCACCACTCTCAGTTTGGGCCCCTTTTTAACGGCTTTCCTAAGAGAAAAGGGACCCCCCCCACACACACCTTTGCTGGTGAGATAACTGAGTGAGGCTCTCCAGAGCATGGACAGCTGATAAACCGCTGAACCAAGGTCTGCAGTTACAGCCACTCTGCTGCCTCTTGTATCTTCCAGATGCTCAAAACTGAGCTGTATGCTCGGGTCACCTCTGTCTGTCACTCTCCTTGTAGCTTGGGAATCCCAGCAAGGCCCAGCAGATGGTCTTGTTCCATGAATGCTTCTGGCTCAGCAGCTGGCTCTGCAGCCTCCATCTCTGAACCTCTCTTCCACCATGATGAGGACTGGGGTACCACCTTGGCCTGGCACAGGAGAAGGAACGACTCAGAGCGTCAGCAACTTCGAAGGGAAAGTGGTACAGCTGAAATCTATTTATATGTCCTTGGTGGGAAGGATGGAGACAGAAAATCTGAGGGAAAGCTGTTCAAGGACTCAGCAACTCAGCATCCCAAGTACCTGAGTGGGCTGATGTAAAGCATCCAAATGGGCAGGTCATGCAGTTTCAAGCAGACCCTCTGTCCATTCACCCCAGGATGCTCTTCCTGGTTCTGTCCTGTTCTGCTCCCTTGCTGCATCTCTCTGGGCTTCCTTTGCACAAGAGCTGACAGGTTCAGGAAGCACCTGAAACCAGACAATGGGAACAGTTTTAAATTTTACTTCTGGGTTTAGTTACTTTTTTTTTTTTTTGATGACACAGGTCTCACTATGTTGCTCAAGTGACCCTCCCATCTCACCTCCTGAGTGCTGTGACTGTAGGCAGGCTGCCTCCTCCCACACACAGGGACAATTTGACATGTCAACCCACTCTCCTTGACTCAGTGCCGTAGCACCCAGCAGAGACCCTGGTGGTAAACAAAGCAGGTAGATCCCCAGCATGAGGCCTGATGTTTCCTGTGTTTCTAGCACATGAAAGTTGGACTAAGGAAGCCTTATCTGAGGTGATAACAGAAAAGGGCCATCTGTGGACTGAGAAGCAGCTTACTGAGGGGCAGGGGCAGGAGCATGGCAGGGAGATTCCCAGTTTCAATACAAGTTCAAATTCCAGCTCTACCTCTTTTTTGTCCGTGTGCTATTGGACAATTTACCATCTCAGACCCTTGTGAAAACTAAGCAATCCAACCTTCAAAATAATCTCTTTTGAGGTAATCAATACCTTAGTCACAACTTAAAATCAAGAAATGGAGCAGGAAAAAATTAAATAAAAAATAAGTGAGAATTTAGCTAAGTTGGTAGAGTGCTTGTTTAGCATGCAGGAAGCTCTGGCTGATTCTCAGTACCATATAAACTAGGTGTGGTGGTGCATGCTTGAGACCACAGCACTTGGGAAATGGAAACAGGACGATCAGAAGTTCAAGGCTATCCTCAACTGCATAGTTAGTTCAAGGCCAACCTCAAACATCTGAGATGGGAGAGGGGAGAGGAAGGAGAGGAGAGAGGGGAAGGGAAAGGATGAAAGAGGAAGGGAAGCAGAAGAGAGGAGAGGGAGGAGAGCAGAGGAGGGAAGAGGGGAGAGGAAGGGAGGGGAGGGGAGGGGAAAGAAGGGGAGAGGAAAGGAATCTTCTCCCAGAATCCTCTGTGATCCTCTTCTATAGCTCCAAGGCTCTTAGAGAGCTGTTTCTGAAGGTTGGATTGCTTAGTTTTCACAAGGGTCTGAGATGGTAAATTGTCCAATAGCACACGGACAAAAATATGGATCGCATGCACTGCAGGTTGAATTCTGTTTCATGGTAGTAAAATTTATTTGGTCTGGGCTGGAACCAGCTCCTCCTGGACTCTCTTACCCTGATTGGGATAACCAATCTAAGGTAACTCTTGACTCCATATTGGAGGAGAATGTACAGTCGAGACAGAGGCCCAGTGCAGCATGGTGCCCTCAGCACAGCATCTAAGTCCTTCTGGATGGCCGTTCTTCTTGAAACTGGGCTGCAATCTGACTACTACCCTGATGTGGCCATCTTGCAGGCCTCTTAGAACAGCCTTTCCCATCCTTGAAGAGGATCACAATTGCCCTGCCAATTCTTCTATTTGTAGATTAAATATTCCCATTGCCTTGCATTCTCTTAGGTCACCACACTGCTCCTTCTATTCCCATCATATTCTAATGGATCTGTCAGGAGCCCTGACTCAGGTCTTTTGGCCAGTGCTGTGCTGGAGCAAACACCGCAATGTCCCTGCTTAGAGGCCAGCATTCTTGTCTGGGGTCTCCCTTTGTCATTTCTCTATCTTGCTATTCCCCAACTCTCCAGAAACAGAACCTTTCCCTATAAAAGTGTTTTTTTTGTGGTGACAACAGAGGTTTCCAGATTCACCATGATTCTGCTTGCAGGCCCAGTTAATTAGTAAGAGGTTGGCACACAATTTAACCTGGTCTACCTAATTCATTTCATGGAATTTTTGAACCCCAATGCCTCTCTGGTGATGTAAACTAGAAGATACAAATGTAGCATCAGCTAGGCATGGGCACATGCTTCAGTCCCAGAACTTAGAAGATTAAGGCAAGGGAAACCTTGAATTTGAGGTCTACTTGGGCTATATAGTGAGACCACTTTTTGAAACCAAAAAGCAGAGGGTTGGAGAAACAGCCCAACAGTTAAGAATGCCTGATGCTCTTGTAGAAGACCAGAGTTTGATTCCCAGCACCAACATTGAATGGCTCAAAACCAGCTGTGACTCCAGCTTCAAGGGATATGATGCCCTCTTTTGGCCTCTGCAGGCATCTGAACCCACTTGCGTGTATGCTTGCACACACACACTCACACACACACAATTAAAAATAATACTGGAGAGATAGCTTGGTGGTTAAGAACACTTCCTGCTCTTTTAGAGAACCTGACTTCAGTTCTTAGCACCCAGGTCAGAAGGCTAACAACTTCATGTATGTATATGTATGTGACTCCATCTCTGGAAAGATCCAATGCCCTCTTCTGACCCACAACATGTGGCACACACATACACACACATATACACATACATTTTTTTAAATTAAAGTAAAATAAAATTAATCCTTAAAACAGACAAACGAAATCAAAATCTACATCCAACTATATGGATCAAGATAAAATAACAACTGCTTGAAAATGAACAAGTCTGGAAATGTTAGTGGCTCAATTCACTGAAAGTGCAGTTCTGAGAACTGCAGCTCGCTAATTCTCTCGGGAAGATTCATGGGCCCAAGATCTTGCTGTTCTGAGGCTCCATCATCTCAAGTCTTCCATTCCAGCTGTATGGAAGTAGATAGAGGTGGAGAAGCCCCACCAGCTCTGAGCGACCTCTTCCTGGAAGGGATGCTGACCACTTTCTCTCACTTCACCAGTCAAATGTCAAGTCACAGCCTCCCTGATCTGCAGGAGAGGGCCCTGGGGCAAATGAGAAATAATGAAAATTGGTGAAAACTAGCAAAGTAGTGATTAGAAGCTTGCTGTAGATGGTGTGGGGGGTGGTATATGTGTTTAGGTTTTTAGTTTGTTTGTTTGGTTACTTGTTTGTTTTGATGCATAGATAACTAGTCTAAATAAAGAGAAGGTAGTCATAGACAGAAGTGAGAGATGCAGAGAAAGGAATTGGTGAGACTGTTCCCGAGGAATACCTGCCTTCCCCAGGGCATCACCCCAAAGTGTCCATGTGTTAAGTCAATTTTGTATTACATTTGGTCTGTCTATTACAGTGTCTTAATGTCTAATGCTACTAATTAATACAGACTAAGTAACTATATCCCCATTTTCACATTAATTACTATAAACTCACATCTCCCTGCTAAGTTTATGCCTCTTCAAATGTGGAAATTCTTTGTCTCCTTTTCTTTTCTTCTTCTTTTGTTTTTTTGTTTTTTCAAGGTAAGGTTTCTCTGTGTAGCCCTGGCTATCCAGGAACTTGCTCTGTAGACCAGGCTGGCCTCAAACTCAGAGATTCACCCACCTTTGCCTCCCAACTGCTGGGATTAAAGGCGTGCGCCACTGCTGCCTGACCAACTGTGGGAATTCTAATGCCTTAAAGTGGTGGTATTAGGAGGTGAAGATTTTCTGAGATAAGGTCACGATTATCATGGAATTCTGGTCCTGGGATTAATGACTATAAAGAGGACCCAAGAGGACTCCTTCCTCCTCCTACCAAGCAAAGACACAATCAGAAGGAAGTCTTTGGCCCAGGAAGTTGTCCCACCAGATATGGAGTCCACTAGTACCTTGAACAACCCAGCTCCCAAAAATGTGAGAAATAAAGTTTGATTGTATGTGTAAGCCACCCAGTCAGTGGTACTTTGTATAGCAGCCTGAAGGGACTACGATAAACACACCTCCACCTCCCTGCTCTCTCTTGTCCAGATCAGGTAGCCAGGTGGCAGGTATTTTACACCGTGTAGACACTTAGTCCCCGGTGGCTGTTCAGCTCTGCTGTCACAGCACAAAAGAGGCTGTGGAGAGGATAGAAACAACCGGACACGGCTGTGTTCCAGTAAAACCTCATGTTGTAGTAGCAGGCGGAAGGGGCTGGGCACGTTCAATGTATGTGAGGTCTGGGATTAAACTCCAGCCCCGAAGTGAAGCAAAATAAAATAAACAAAGTCAGGCAGAGGCTGGATCTGGCGCTCATGCTGGAGTTCGCGAACATTAGTGTGGTTGCTCTTTTTGGATCTGAGTTTGGATTCTTGATTCTTAGTGATTTAATTCTACTCCTGCTAGCTTCAGCCCGTCTCTCAAATCAGAAACATCTTTGTCCAATTGTTTTTGTTGTTGTTTGTTTGTAGCTTTGACTGTCCCAGAACTCAATACATATTTTAGACTAGGCTGGCCTCAAACTCACAGAGTTCTGCCTGCCTCTGCTTCCCAAGTGCTGGGATCAGAGGCGTGCACCACTATGCTGGGCTCAGTGATATATTTTTAAAACCTGATTTTATTACCCAGAATAGCAGCTGGGACATATACATATTAATTTAGTTTTCATGGATTTTTATTTATTTGTTTTTTGAGAGAGGATCTTCCCAGAGAACAGGCCTTACCTGGGCTTCCATGCCCTAAAGCCCTCGGGAGCCTTTCACCAGCCTGGTGGTCATGAAAACAGATGGCTGAGGAAACTTGTGTACTCCAAGGGCTATGTAGCCCAGGCTAGCCCCAGCTCATGATCCTCCTGGGATTATAGGCATGCACCCAGGGCTCTATCAGGATCACCCACTTGTCATTAAAATGAACAAAAGATGTAGTATTTCTTGGTGTTTTGTTTTATTGAATATTTGGCCCTCAGAAATTCATGTTGTGATTTAATTACCATTGTAACAGTACTGAAAGGGGAGGGTTCTCCCCATTTGATTTAAAGACACTTAAGACTTCTAGGAGCAAATTCCTTTTTGATCTTTCACTCTTCTTCCACACAAGGAGCAATGTCATTCTTCTCCAGAGGGTAATGTGTTCAAAGCACCATGTTAAAAACAGCAAAGAAGGCCTTCCTGCACACCAGACCTGCTGGTGCCTTGATCTTGGCCTTACCAGCCCCCAAAACTGTGAGGAATAAACCAACTCTGTAGTTAGTTTTATGCATTTACCAGTCTCAAATAGTCTTTTTAAATTTTATTTATTTTTATTTTATGTATTGGTATTTTGCCACCATGTATATCTATGTACTACATGCTGGCCTTGTGTCCAGAAAGGTCAGAAGAGGTCATCAATACTCTGAATCTGGAACTGGAGTTACAGATGCCTGTGAGCCACAATGTGGGTACTGGGACTCAAACCCAGGTCCTCTGAATGAGCAACAGGTGCTGTAGACGGTTGAGGCATCTCTCCAGTCCTCAAGTGGTCCTTTACCACAGTACTGAGCAGACTAAGACACCTGGGCCACTTGGTGTTTTTGTTTGAGGTATGGTGTGTACCGTGATTATGTGTGGTGTGTGTGTGTGTGTGTGTTTGCGTGTGTTGTGTGTATGATGTGTGTGTGATGTGGCGTGTGTGTATGTGGTGAGTGTGGTGTATGTGGTGTGATATGGTGTGTGTGTGTGTGTGTGTGTGTGTGTGTGTGTGTGTGTGTGTGTGATGAGTATAGTGTATGTGATGTGGTATGTATGTGTGGTGAGTGCGGTATTTGTGGTGTGTGTGTGTGTGTGTGTGTGTGTGTGTGTGTGTGTGTGTGTGGTGTATGTGCATGTTGTTTCTCAGAGGCTTGGTTCTAAGGCTAAAAGGACTTTATATCAACCATAAGCAAACTGAAGTGCATGGGCTGCTCTGTGACTCACTTCCCTTAAGTCAGGTTAATATTTGCTTGTGAGTAACCATTGTGTGTGTGATTTTTTTCTCTGACATCACTTCTGAACTGTGGGGGGGAGGGATACCAAATATCTGTTATTTTTTTCCACACTATCTCTTCCATATAAACTGGGTATCCAATTCCCACACTCTATATGTGGAGTTGATTAGAATTCAGAAATTAAATGATTTATTTCTATACAGCTATCCCCACAAAGGCAGGGTCCTCAGATGATCTGTACTTCCATCTTTGGTTGTACACAAACTTGGTTGTACATAAACTTGGTTGTACTTTGGTTGTACACAAACTAGGAGACTCCAATGGCATCCTTCTCAGAATGACTGTCCATGGGAACCGAATGCAGGAAGTTCATGATGGTGGCTTTATTACTTAGGGGGCGTGACAGAACAGTCAAGGGATGGGTAAGGTGAGGTGTTTCTTCACCAACAGGGAACAGCCTTGGGTCCCATGATTCAAGAGTGTTTACAGCTTAACTTCTCGTATCTCTCCCCTCCCTGGAGGTTAGGCAGTGAGGCTGAATATCTCCACCCTTTAATTATGTGTTGGTTTTCCTGGCAACCAACCCCCATACTGAAGACATCTTGGACATTTCACCTCATTATCTTGAACTCCAGAATGCTTACAGAGGAGCTTGTGATCACTCAGGCATTCCCCATGGTTGGGAGCTGTGTGTCAGAAGGAAAAGTCAACGGGCAAATGACTCTCTGTGTTACACTAGGCTAAACTGTATGGTTTTTCCAAGTATCTAGGACTCTCTACAAGAGTAGAACCCTAAAGCCACTTTCCACTTGAGTCCTAAGCTGGAAGCCCAGTTCAGGGGGTGGGAGTGGGGGTCTCAGCAGACCAGGCTAGGACATTTGCTCTAAAATACCAAATGAAAAAAAGGCTGTGGTAAATAGGAAAATAAATGATTCCAGTATGTCAAGATCCATCTTAGGAATCTTGCAACAGATAAGAAAATTCACAATGCCTAGGGGTGGAGTAGTTTCTCGACTCTTGCCACAGATGTGTATTGATCAGACTTGTTTCTGGAATCCAAGATGATTGCCTGAGAGAATGACTCTGAGAAAGGCTAAGTCAGAGAGACAAGATGGAGTCGAGGAAGAGTTGCAAGTTTAGGTCGAGCCGGGTTGCACAGTGAGATTCCAAAAAACAAACAGGTGGCCAGAGAGATGGCTCAGCAGTTAAGAGCTCTTGCTGCTCTTGCAGAGGTTAGGAGTTCAGTTCCCAGTGCCCATCTGTAACTCCAGCTCCAAGGGATCTGACAGCTCTGACCTCCTCAGACACCCACACTGGTGTGCACACACCACGCTTCCACATACACACAACTAAAAATCAAAACAAAGCAAAGAAGGGATAGAGGGCAAGAGGAAAAATAAAGAAGTAGATGGAAGAAGAGAACAAAGGAAAGGAAAGAAAGCAGAGGTAGATCCAGGTCAACAACTGGGCCTTTCTTTAGCTTTAGCATACTGATTGGAGACTTCCAGGGACTACACTGGTGATCTGGAATAGGCTGTTGTAAAATCTGGTAATTATGATGTCAGCCTTGATGTGGGAGGACTACCAGTTGGTTTAAATTAATTCTCTCTCTCTCTCTCTCTCTCTCTCTCTCTCTCTCTCCAAGGTCTCACTATGGCAACCAGGCTGGCCTTGAACTCACAGAGATCTGCTTGCCTCTGCCTCTCTTGAGTGCTGGGATTAAATGTTGGGATTAAAGGCATATAACACCACAGCCAGCTGGGGCTACCAATTTTAAATGAATGTTCCTTAAGAGGTTGACAGGTCTACGTGCAGAGTTGTGTAGGTGTTCAACTCAAAGTTTGAATTATCAAAGGAAACAGATATAAAATAAAGGCAGCGCTGCTCATCTAACATCTACTCTTTTCATTAGACATCATTAGGCCCAAACTTGAAGAGTCAGCCCATGCTTCCAGCAGAGACAGCCTCTACGTGCCTGGTACAGTCTACTCACCACCAAGGGCCTGTCCTTCTCTCCTTAGCATTTGTTTCCTAGTTTCCAGATAACAGCCTTAACTGGGCCAGGCTCTTCCACATTCCTCTTTCTGACTGTGCAGGTTTACCTGCCATTCTCAGAATCCTGGGCTTCTCCCCACTGCCTGTGACGTTCACATCATCTGCCTGGGATGACCACTTCCTGTTATTGCAATTAAATGTCCTGCTGCCTCCTCCCCAAGAGATCAAAAGGAGGAAGATGGGTGTGTTGGAAGGAAGGAATCAGTTTTTTCAAAGCTGTGTCTGAAGAAGACGAGGGACTAGCTCCTCAAAGCTCTGCCTTTATGAGAATGTGGGGCAGGGTTCAGGGGTGAGAGTGCTTTTGTGGGAGGGAAGAGAAAAGCAGGGCATGCTGAGTGAGGTCTTCTCCTACAGGGGTGACTCTCTTCTTTTTCTCTAGTTAGAATATACAATGACCTTGAACCCACTGTTGCTAGTTACTAAGGAAGCATGTCAGATGGTCTGAGTCCTGTGATTCTAAAAGATATTTGTCAGTCCCTCTACCCATGTAGCTGAGCCTTCTTGTCAGCTAAAGGATCAGGAGGAAACAGAATAGCAAAGGGGCTCAGGGAGTAAAAACATCCTCAGAGGAGCTCATTGCATCCCCTTTTCTTTTCTTTTCTTTTTTCCTTTTTTTTTAATTATGGAGAATAGTTTATTTTTTATTTTTTTATGTTTATTTATTAGTTCAGGTTACATCTCCATCACAGTGCCCTCTTTCCACCCCTCCAAGTCCCCAGTCCCACCCTCTCACCCTCTACCCCCCTCTCCCTTCCATCTCACTCCTCCAGAGTGGAGTGTCCCTACATATCAGTCCCCTGCCCCAGTTCAGTAGTCATATGAGGGTCAAGAGCCTCCTCATACACTGGGGGCCTACAAGGCAGCACCACTAGGGCAAAGTGTCTCATTGACAGGTAACAAAGTCTATGTTTCTGTTCCCTTTGGTGTGTTGGTTGTAGTATAGTTATCCTGTACTATATGGCTAAAATCCAATTATAAGTGAATAGATGCCATGTGCATCCTTCTGAGTCTGGGTTAGCTCACTCGGGATGAGCTTCTCTAGTTCCATCTATTTGGCTGCAAATTGCATGATTTTGTTGTTTCTGATAGCTGAGTAGTATTCCATTGTGTAGATGTACCACAGTTTTTTTTTTAATCCATTCCTCAGTTGAGGGACATCTGGGTTGTTTCCAATTTCTAGCTATTACAAATAAGGCTGCTATGAACATAGATGAAGAAACACAAAGGAGGGATCCCTAATGGCTGAGAGGCACTTGAAGAAATGCTCAGCATCCTTAATCATCAGAGAAATGCAACTCAAGATGACTCTGAGATTCCATCTCACACCTGTCAGAATGGCTAAGATCAAAAACTCAAATGACAGCACATGCTGGCAAGGGTGTGGAGAAAGGGGAACCCTCCATTGCTGGTGGAAGTGCAAGCTTGTACAACTACTATGGAAATCAGTCTGGCAATATCTTAGAAAACTTAAAATAGCCCTACCTCAAGACCCAGCCATACCACTTCTGGGTATACATCCAAATGATTCCTCACCAAACCCTTTCCTTTTCTTGTCAAAACTAAGGGCGATTAAAAACAAGGGACATGGAATTCTTGGTGCTGGCAATAGGTCTTCTATGATATAGTACACTCTACATTTCCTTCTACTTTTGAATTTTTATTTTTATTTATCTGTATGTTTGTGTGCATGTGCATGCAGGTATCCATGGAGACTGGAAGAAGACATTGGATCCTCTGAAGCTGCTATTACAGGTAGTTGTGGACTTTTCAATTTAAGTTCTCCTCAAAACAGCAAGAAAGCTGGGTAGTGGTGGCACACACCCTTAATCCCAGAACTGGGAAGCAGAGGCAGGTGGATCTCTGAGTTCAAGATCAGCCTCTTCTACAGAGAGAGTTCCAGGACAGCCAGAGTTACACAGAGAGACCTCCTTGTCTGAGAGAGAGAGAGAGAGAGAGAGAGAGAGAGAGAGAGAGCAAGAAATCTTAACCACTGAGCCATCCCTCCAGCCCTTTGCTTCTATTTTTTTAACCTTTTATTGATTCTTTGTGAATTTCACATCACGCACCCCAATCCCACTCATCTCCCCCTCCCTTCATACCTGCCCTCTACACCTGCAACCTGTCCCCCAACAGAGGAAAAATAAATCTCAGTGTGGAAGCTGGAGTGTGTCACAGTGTGCCCCACTTCTTTGTTTGCTAATGTTCATTGCAATGACTTGTTGGTCTGGTATGAGGCCTCTGGCTTCTGTGACACCATCAATATTGGAACCTCACTGGGGATTCCTCTTGGACATTGTTTCTATTTTTTAGTTGAAAGAAATGGCTTCCCACTTCACAGAACAAATAGCTTTATGAACTCTTGGCTTCTCATTGGTTGCAGCCTTTGCTATGTTTCACCTCATTTCTGACAACCACAAATTGTTCTCTGTGAAAGGTTCTGCCCTCCTTCCCTCTCCCCTGAGGCCACATGGACGGTCAAATTCACACTCATGCCTCCGAGCCCTGCTCAAAAGCTCCTTCCTCTGTGGGCCTTGCTCTTTGATCCAGTCAGAGCTGGGACACATCTCCTGAAGTGCTGAGCTCCGTGAGGTGCTCAAGGGCTGAGTAGAGAGCTGCTTGTTTACAGAGTTGTTTCCCCAGGAACACGGGCCATTCAGTTGTTTATCTTTACCTCATGATAGGATAGCTGGTCTATCATAAGCAGTAGATATTGGAGTCCTGGTCTACAAGAGGCAGAGGTTAACCCAATTAGACAAGAAATGGGACAGGACACAGATGAAGACTGGAGGGGAGGCAGCAGACTCTGAACAGCCACCCTTGTCAGAAAAAGCTATTCTCACCCTTTGCTTGGCCTGCCTGCTGGTGACCAGGCCGTTCCCCCACTGCACACACACACAAACTCTACTCAGAGACAAAACTGATGACTCTAAAAATAGCTCTTTCTTCAAAGTCAGTGAAAGGCCATCGCAACACCATCCCATCATCTCCGGAAACAATAGGTGGACATTGGCTCAAGGAGGGGTATGCTGAAAAATGTTAGCAGGTCCCATTGTGACTTTCATTGGTCTTAGGCACTAGTGTCTTTGTGGGCCCATTTCTCATTCCAATTAATTAATTAATTAATTAAGTCATTCATTCATTCATTGTGTGTGCATATGATGGGAGGGCATACATGCCACAGCATAGCATTAATGTGGAAGCTACTCCTCTCCTTCCACCTTTATATGGGTTCGGGTGATCAAACTCAGTTCATTAGCCTTTCAACAAACTTTACCTGCTGAGCCATCCTGCTAGCTCCTATAAAAAATATGTTTTAATTTTATAATTTTTATTGTTATAAAGGCAAACACTCTAATTTTTCTTCATTTTTAGATGTTCATTATTCTTATAAGCCATTTTCCTTCATGCTCATGTGTGTATGTGTAGTATGTACACATGTATGCAGCTATAGTACATGCCTGCAGTGCCTTTGCATGCACTCATGGAGACCAGAGGTCACCTTGGGTATGTTACTCTGTTGCTAGACATCTTTTATTTTGGACTTCATTTTTGAGACAAGCTCTCTTATTGAGCCTGAAGCTTGCTGCTCCTGTAAGACCGGCTGGATGGTAGGCTCCCTGAGATCCACCTGTCTCTGCTCACCAGGGCTGGGGTTACACACAGGGGCTGCCCTGCCCAGTCTTTATGTGGGTGCTGGAGACTGTAGATCCTCATGCACAGCAAGCAGTTTACCTACTGAGGCATCTCTCAAACCCTGGTTTTAGTTTTTTTGAGAAAGAGACTCAAATTACTCAGGCTGGCCTTGAACTCCTGATACTCCTGCCTCCATCATCCTTAGTGTTATGATTGCAGGTTTAGGGGCTTAAGAGCACTGGCTTCTCTACCACAGGACCCAGGTTCAATTCCCGGCCCCATGTGGCAGCTCAAAACTGTCCCTAACTCCATTTCAGGTGATCCCTCACCCTCATATAGACATACATATAGGCAAAACACCAGTGCACATAAAATAAAAATAAATAAATTTTAAAATTATATTGTAGGTTTGTGCCACCACACTGGCTTAATTTGTGCTGATGACAGAATCCAGGCCTTCATATCTGGTAGGCAAGCACTCTACCAACCGAGTTATACCTCAAGCCTTATTTTCTCTCTTTTGTTCTTCCTTCCTTTCTTTCTCTTTTCTTTCTTTCTTTCTTTTTTTTTTTTGGTTTTTGTTTTCTTTTTCTTTGTCTTAAATTTCCTATGTAGCCCAAGCTGGACTCTGAGTGCTAGAATTACAGGTATGAGCCACCACACCTGGCTTTTCTTCAATAGTTGTGTGTGCAATCACATGTATGCACTTGTATGTGAAGACCAGAGGCCGACATCAGATATCTTTCTCAATCACTGTTCATCTTATTTTTATGTTTATTTTTTTTTTTTTTTTGAAGTAAGGAGCTCTCTGATTTCAGTAGTCTGGATAGCCAGAAAGCCCCAGAGATCCCCTGACTCTGCCTCCCCAGGGCTGAATTACAGTCATATTCTGCTGTACCTGGCTTTCTTTATTTTCCTTCCTTCCTTCCTTCCTTCCTTCCTTCCTTCCTTCCTTCCTTC